>PVKN010041329.1:0-10572 GCA_004027915.1 Capromys pilorides
GAATCACTGCTTGGTCTGTAGTAATTTCACCCTTTTCATTCCTTATTGCTTGAATTTGAGTCCTTTCTTTTCTCTTTTTGTTAAGGTTAGCTAGGGGCTTATCAATTTTATTTGATCTTTCAAAGAGTCAGCTTTTGATTCATTAATTCTTTGTATTGTTTTCTTTGTCTCAATTGAGTTAATTTCGGCTCTAATCTTCATAATTTCCTCCCATCTTTGGGCTTTGGATTTTGTTTGCGCTTCCTTTTCTACTCAGTTTAGGTGCTGTGTAAGAGTATTTATTTCTTCCCATTCTGTTTTCGTAATGTGTGAGTTCAGGACTATAAATTTCCCTCTAAGAACTGCTTTCATTGCATCCCATAAATTGGGAGGTTGTGTTTGAATTGCTGTTAAAGTGCAAATATTGCTTAATTTCTTGTTTAACTTCGTCTGTAACCCACTGGTTGCTAAGAAGGGTGTCGTTCTTGCATTTTAGATTTGTGCTGCTTCTAATATAATTTCAGTTACTGCTATACTCTCTGTCAAGTAAATTATTGGTTTATAGAAAAACAAAAAAGAGTATTAAATGAGAGTAAGAGGCTAGGAAAAATGCCATAGGATTGACCATCTACAATTTTGTGTATACTTAGATGTCTAAATATCTGTGTAAAAATGTGTGACTGCTTTTACCACACTGTATAGGAATTTATTAGAATATCAGTGTTTGATGGAAAATATCGATTCTAAGTTAAGTGTAAGATGTTTGATATTCAGAAAGACAGTGATGTTAAGCTTTTGTGAGGGGCTGCAGTGAGATGTGGTTAGGACTCCTTTTGCATCTTCTGATCTTTCCTCTGATGATGAGCAGAACTCTCTCTGGCTCCCACTCGAGAGACACAGCTTCCTGACACCTTTTCCCGGCCTCGAGAGTAGCCTTGGGGTGCTTGCACCTGTCCTCATCTAGCTGTGGCCTGCATGGCTGTGGTTCTGGAGGTGCTCCGCCTTAGCCAGCTGTCTGCTTTGTTTCCCAACTTGCAAAATCAGAAGGAAAATGTACAAATAGAAGTATTTTAAAAGTCTTATGAGCTCCTTGGAGGGTTAGGGGACAATTTAGTGTCACTACTGTCTCAGAAAGGCCTGGACCAAGTGTGACTTTAATGCCACTCAGCCTTGTTGATGTCCTTTGTTCTTTGCTAGGTCACTCTTGGTGCTCAAGCACTCTTTCTAGGGCGCCTCATTAAGGCAGGAAAAGATCCATTACTTCTGATTTGTCCACCTCTTCGTTGCCTGCATCACAGTTTGGCAAACTACAGCCTGCTACTTTGCTTTGTAAGTAAAGTCTTATTGAAGCACAGCTATGTTCATTCACTTCTATAGCTGACATACAGTAATGGGCTATGTTTGCCAAACCTACAATGTTCGCGATTCATCTCTGTACAGAAGGAGTTTGTCTGTCCTGACCTGGGCCACAGCAGTTACCTCTTGTTTTCTTTCTTATTTTAAAATTTTATTAATTTTTAATAAGAAAGAAATAACGAGGCTGTTTCAAAACATGTTAGTAAGACAGCCACAATAATTAGTACAAAGCATATTGTTGTTTTTAAAGTAGTTGTTCAGAGTATAAGATGCAGACACAATAACTTTTCTAAACACTATTAGTACAAGTCTTTCTTCATTGAACTAAGAGAAAGTAGCTGTATGTATAATCTAATAGTCCATATTTTCTGTGCCATCTGCAGCGTGGTCCAGTGCTCCCCAACCCACAACTCACTATGACACTCTGCAGCTGTACTGCCCATCCTATCTAATAGAACAACCCACAGGTGACATTCGAGACTATTTGCTGGGAGCACCCAGACTTCTTTCCAAGTCTCCCTTTCAGACTTCCCCATGTCTTGGTGTGTCCCGGCCACCTTGAGAACCCACGCTCACTCCCAAGTAGTCTGGCTCCACCTAGGCCTCGGGCTCTGCTTCCTTCAACAGATCCGCCCTGCCTATTACATTTTCTCCCTTTTTGCCTGAAAAAATAAATCACCTTTTCAAAGCCCACTTGCCTGGCAAGCATGAGGTTGTGTTTGATTCCTGGAAAAAAAAAAATACAAAAGCCTACTGTTCAAAAGTTGCTTCCCTAAAAGATCCCTAAGGCTCTCTTGTGCTCTAATATTTTATTCCAGATGAATTGACCCTGGCAGAAGCAGACAGAGCAGAGCAGGTGAGACCTCCAGGACTTGGATGTGTGAAGTCCTCCAAGCGAGAAGAAGAAAGAGGCAGGCTGGCCGAAAAACGGCACTGTGACAAAGGCAGTTGGCTTAACATCACTATCGGACTGAATATCGAATACCTTAGACATATCACCAAACTGCTATTTCCCAACAACCATAGATACTACCATAGATATTCTAAACATTATATCCCTACAGAATGTGAAAGAACCCATTATTCATTTTTACACAGAAATTTTATTTTATTTGTTTGTTTGTTTATTATGGCCGGTTCAGACTGCCGTGGGGGTGTGGGGCTGGTGCAACATGTGGTGCTGGGGATTGAACTGCAGTCTCTGCGGTTGCCTAAGCTTTCCTAAGCAGGTGCTCTAGACCACTGAGCTATCTCGCCGGCTCCTTACACAGAAATTTAGTATTGAAAAGAACAGTCAGTGCTTATATTGTTTGAGCAATCTTACATGGCTATATGCGGTAATCTGAGCAATTGTTTTGAAAGTAATGATGTGCATTATAATAACCATCGTTAATTTCCTATCATCTTGTGTTGAAATTCTGTATCAATTTTAGTTGTTTTTCTATTATCTTCAAAAAAGAAAAAGAAAAAACCAAACCAAAACAAAACGGCACTGTGGCAGTCATGGAAGGGCCATTGGGGACAAAAAAGGAAGAAGATCAATTTGTCCACGGGAGCCACAGTCCTTCTTAGCAGCTTCTTCGTTCTACCCTTGTTGTGGGCTCTCCGGTTCTGTGGCCACCCAACTTTTCCCAGCTCTTTTTTGTCTGCAGACACCCATTCCTTTCCTCTCCTTACTCACTCGGCACACTGAACTCCTTCCAGTCTCTGTCTCTCTCTTTCCAGCTCTGAGTCCTGCTGGGCCTTTGTGACTCAGATGTCAGAAGTGCAAGTTTTGGAATCAAAGGACTAGGCTCTAAGCACCTGCCATTTACCACCTGCACATCGGGGGAGAACAAATTGCTGGGAGCCTCCACTTGAAGATGTACAAAATGGGGAAAATAATAAAGCAACTGCCTCCTAGTGAGGCTGCGAGGGGCAAGAAGCATGATGCATGTGTACTCTGTGGCTGTGTCTGTGTGGAGCCGGTGCCGGTTCTCCGCTGTGGGGTCAGCATCCTCTGCAAGGATGACCAATGTGCAGCTGCACGTTGCTTGCTCCACTGCCCAGCCAGGCTTCTGAGCAATAACTTGCTTGAGGATGAGCAGGAGACCTCTTGGGCTACTCTGCGCAAACTGAAACAGAACCCAGGACTTTCACTCTGTCCCTGCAAGACCTGGTGCATCAGGAAGCACTGCCTGGCCTCACGCATGTTCTGTGATTCCTTTTGCCCCAGGCTTGGCAGGCAATTGCGAAGTTCTCCCTAGAGCCCTCCCCAACCTCCTCTGCTTCAGCCTGCCAGGTGCGCAAGACAGGAGCCCTGGGGACATGACTGTGGCTGAAGAAATGCTCAGGGGCCAGTTCTCAGACCAGACTGAGGCTCCTCCGATTGCTTGTCAATTTTCAGCTGGAAATTTTCTGTCTTACCTCCCCGGGTTTGAGTGTTGAGTGTGTACCAGGAGCCTCTTCCTTTATGGACAGGTTTTAAAGCTGGGATTTGACCAGAATGGCTGGGATCAGGGATCCCCTGTTGTCGCGGGCAGGGTGATGGCAGGAAGATCTCATTAACACCTTTCCACAAAGGGGAAAAATAATATTTCAGCTTGTTCCCTTTGTGTCCTCAAGCGGTGATAAGGTGCCACCAAAGTGCCAGTCTGAGCTGCGTTCAAATGAAGGATTATTCTGATAAGATAGAGAGGAGAGATGCTCTAGGAGGGGTCTCTCTGGGAGGGGGCCGTGCTGCTTTAAGGTTATTAAACAGGAAATGCCTGGCTGCAGCAGATCAGGGGGAAATTACACATTCTGTCACATTTGCTTATTGAATCCCAGTTCTATTCAGGATTGGATGGGGGAAAAGTAATGCCACCCCCATCAACCACCTCGTAGCTCTTATTAGATTTCACAACCTTTCAATATTAAAATGCTAGTGCCAGTGGCAAATTTCTTGTCAGTTTTTAATATCAGTCAAGGATTGTGGTATTAGTTTCAAGAGGGCTGGAGGTAGAGGGGGGAGGGGAGGTAGACAGTGTACAAAATCCCCCGCACCTAAGGCTTCAGTGGTCTTTGCTATACAGAGCCCATGGCAGGCCTAAGGAGCTTCTTTCCTCACAAAAGGGGTGGCAATTTAGAGGGACCACAGGGTGCTTTAAGCCCTCTGGAAAGGAACCATCCTACCCCCATGCTTATGTTTAGCTCACCCCAAAACTGTGTCCCTGAACATGTAAGGAGTATTGTTCTTTGCCTCTTTGGTACCTGGAGTTTGTTGGTTTCCTTGGATTTTCTTGGTTTGTAGACATGTCACTTTTTCTCTACTTCTGTCTTCCCTGGCTGTCTTCTTCCTCTATGTCGCTTCATACAGGGACAGCAATCTTGTTGGATTAACACTCCACCCTCTTCCATAAGGATCTCATCAACCAGTTATGTCTGTGGTAACCTGTGTCTAATAAGGCCATATTGTGAGAGCTTCAGGCTGCCTCTTTAGGAGACACAATGCAATCCAGAACATGTGCCTTTGTTTGAATTAACCCCAAGAACAACCCTAAGGCAACTACTCTGGTGGAGGGAGTGGGTTTGGGAGGTGATCTGGGGTGACGAGGGGAGCAGAAGGGTGGCAGTGAGCGTACGTAATATTGTCTCCCTAGTGTAAGAAACTGAAAGAACAAACGAGATCCAAAAGGTTCAATAGATATTGTGAACGCCGAAGAAACTGCTCAAGTAGAAAGAACAACTGGAGCACCTGGGATGGGGGAAAGAAGAAAAGAAGGAAGGAAAACACACACACACACACATATGCACACACTCACACACACACACATATGCACACACATGCATGTGCACACACGATAGCTAGGATAATTGTACTAGTAATTCCTAGTGGCTCATTAAAAGGAAGAGTTAGTGCTTACATTGTTTGATTGACTTTATATGTCTATATCTGGTAATCTGAGCAACTACTTTGTTTTCTTAAATTAAAAAAAAATTATTTATTTATTTGGTACAGGTTCTCACTATGCAGTTCAGACTTGTAGTGATTTTCCTCTCTCAGCCTCCCCAGTGATGGGATTATGGGCCTGGTACAAAAGCCTGGTCTCCGTGGCTGCCATGGCATGTTGTATTGGGGGCTGAACCCGAGTCCTTGCACATGCCAGGTAAGCGCTTAGACAACTGAACTATCTCCCCAACCCCTGAGCAGCTGCCTGAAAGATAACAAACTACGCAATATAACAACCACTGTTAGTTTCTTATCATCTTATTTTGAAATTCTGTATCATACTTGATTGTTTTTTATTCTCTTTAAAACAAAGAGTGCCCTGATGCATGAGTGAGCTTGTGGACTCGCAGGCGCCATCCACTTCCTTTCCTGAGAAGCTGGGGAACATGCCTCCACATACCAGCTGACCCAGCTAACTGTACTTGCAGAACGTGAAAACATCAGTCCAGGGACTACTACAGTTTTCTCTGACACTCTGGGATTAGGGGCTGGGAACAGGAAGAAAGAATGAGATAGGATCCCCAGCCTGGAAGAACCAAGCTCTGTTAGGAGGCTGGGGAAAAGCTCAGCCACAGAGGGCCATGCCCAGTCAGCAATGGGGCAGCAGTCTGCTCACAAGGACCGGGGAGAGGTTGCACTGCTGCCAGCTGGACCACTGGGCTGCATCAGTTACTTTACTATCATTGTGATAAAATGCCTGGTAACTGCGGTGTACAGGAGACAGGTTTACTTGGCTCAGGATTTCAGAGGGTTCAGTCCAGGGTCAGCTGGCTTCAGGGCAGAATGGGTGGGGGAGGAAAGCTACTCCCCTTAAATGAATGATGCATTGTACAGCTTAAGAACTGAGAAGCTTAGAAGCTTAATTCAGTGTCTTGGCAGGAGGCTGGGGTCCTCACTTTGTAAACGGCCTGCACTTGTGCAAAAGGAGAGATGGTGTGAGTGCAGAGCCTACATACATGATAAGGGAGGAAGAGGCGTGCTTTACCCTCCTTTGCTTTTGTTGCTTTTGCTGCCTTCTGCGGCCTTGAACTGTTGCCCTATGCCATCTGCTACTCTGTCTTGGAGTCAGCCAAGTATGGACTGAAACCTCCACAAACTATAAGCTAATTAAATCTTTCCTTCCTTAATTCTGAGCATCAGGTATTTTGTCTCAGCAATGAGAGAAAAGTAACCAGGACATCACCCTACCGGAGGAATGAAGCAGACAGAGAAGGGCCCCAGAAAAGAATTCTTCTCAGCCCCACCTGCCTCTTGTGAGCAGGCCCCAGGCCTTAAGAGCACTTTCAACTCTAAATTCATCAGTGGAATGAAGCATGCTGAGTATAGCACCCCAGGATCCAATCACCTTCCAAAGCCCCACCTCTGAATGCGTGAGAATTTGTGAGATGTTTCAAATCTGAACTACAACGTGGTCCTATCAGGCTTAGGTGCTTAACCCTCTAGACTGCTCTGCTCCCTTACTCTCCAGATGTGACAGAGGATGCTGGCTTGTTCACTGCCCTCACCCTTCCACCTGCTCCGATTCTTTTGGGGCATCTGGAAGCACCAGAATTCAGGTGTCCAGAGTGACACTTACCAGAGGGACAGAGCCTGCATTGCCTTGCTGACAAGATTACAATCCCAAGATGCATTTCCACTGCCTTTCAGGGATTCTGGGGAATAGAGCTTGCCACTTTCCAGATTGGCTGTGACAGTTACATTTGTTGAAACACTTTTTCAAGAGGATGGTCTTCTCCACCCTAGTCCTGTCAAGCAAAGATAGTATGAAGTTGATAATGGGATAGCAAACAGGCCTAATCTGGAAAGCGCTGTGGCAGGTGAGTGATCAGGTGACAAGTATATGGGGCATCTGAGTAACTGAAGCATAGAGAGAGGAGGAGGCAGGCCTGGGTGTTCCAGTTTGGAGCTGGGGGAGGAGGTCCTGCCTGCCAGCTAGCAGGTGGCCTATCTGCTAAGGCCTGCCTTTCCCAGCACTCCTCTCTTCCTGCCCCCACTGTCCCTGGGGAGGGCTCCAGGCCTTTCCCCCGCAGCACCTCCCAGGGAGATACACACATAGCACATCCATCATCCCCTTCTTTCCATGCCAAGAACATCTGTAGCCTCCCCAGAGCAATTGCTGCATGTTTAACACTGAGCTGGAACTTAGGGGCTGAAGTGGAAGGTGACTAAGGAAGGATACAGGGAATGGGAATACGGTCTCTTGGGATGCAGCACAGGGGCAAGCAAGGATGGTCCAGCCCTGAGCCGGGTCTGCTTTCCGAGAGATAAGGAGGATTCTGTGGTCTGTGTTGACCTTATTACTTCATTCAGACTTATAATTTCTCAGTGCCAAGAGAAGCTTGCACCTCTGAATTAGCTCAAATAGATGGAAATGATTTACACAAGGTCTCTTTCTGATGTGTAATTTTAGCTTTAGGATCAACCTGCTAGATGGGAGACATCACCCTTTTCAGTTGGTTGCTGTGAAGACCACTCACACTTGAGTGAGGCTGAGTGCAAGGATGAACAGTGTCTCTCTTGGTGCCATGCAGAGGAGTCCCTGCGTGGAGTGGACTCTGCAGCCCTGTTCCACAGGACTGTGTAGCCTGCCAGGAACAGGCAAAGCACAAGTGACTTTGTATGATCATTATTTCCCCCCCCTTTTTTTGTAATATTTGGGATGAAATCCTGGAATGCTCTACCCCCAAGCTGTATCCCCAGCCCTTTAGAACAATATTTTGAGACAGCATCCTGCTAAGGGGCCCTTGCTGACTTTGAACATCTCAGCCTCCTGTATAGTTGCCATTCCAGGTGTATGGCATTGTGTCTGGCTCTGGTGGTCATTGATTTGCATGTCTGACTCCCACTAGTGGAGAGCTTCTCTACAGCTGGGCTTGGCCTTCTGTGCATCTCAGGAAGTCTGCGCATGCTTGGCTCTACTGTTCCTTCAGTGGGGGGAACCTTGCCTCCGGCCCGGGAGGCCCCACTGAAGAGCCAAGGTGGGGGCTGGAGCTGGGGAAGCCAGGCTGACAGCTGAGCAGCTCTCTCCCAGGAGCAGCCTTATACATCTGTTCTCATTAGCAAGAGGGCCTGGAGGAGGGGATGGGCGTGAGTGGGGGTGTGTCGGAGCAGAGTGCAGGGGAGAGCTCTGCCATCAACCTCTCAGTGTCCCTCCACACTGCCGTGCTTTGCCTGTGGGTCTGCACAGACTACTTTTGCCAGTGGTGGCTTATTGGCAATAAATACTGATTCTGGATTTCAGGGCTGTGCCCTTCTGCACAGTGGCCAGTCCAGAAAGTCACTGTCTGCTTTTCATTCCTATTTTCAGGTGCACAAGCTGGCTTTTGCCTCTTTGCATAGAGATGGAGGAAGAGCTGCAAGGTTGTGCTCAGCTTTGGTGGCCCAATGTCCTCATTCTGAGTGCTTCAGCAGGCTCACTGCTGGTAGCCTCAGCTGCAGGTGGCATTTCACTCTTGGCCTTTGGACCAAAGGACTTTTCTCCAGATAGGTAAGAAATTTGAAAAAAAAAAAAAAAAAAAAAGAGGGTGATTTCCATCCATCCCTATGTGCTGCAACTACTACCACTGATAAAAACCACTCAGCATTCACGACTCTGCAGGACGAAGTCTCCAACAGGGCAGCATCTCTGTGAAGCCAGCTCCTGTGTCTATGGCCAGCTCTCAGCTGCATGCTTGCCAGCCCAGGACATCAGTCACAGGCAGGTTAGCATCTGCTGTGGCTCTCAAGGGACCAGCACCCACATGGCTGCCCACTTACAGCACCCATGCCAGCCATCTAAGTAAAAAGTACTTGCTTTTCCCACACTGGTTCCCCAATTTTTTATTTAAATTTGCATACCAGTAGAACAAGGAGGCATATTTCATTTTTTTTTTTGAAAACCACATTAAAAAAAACCACATTAGTTTTGGCCTAGAGACAATAAGAGAACGTCAGAGTGAGAAAGAGGAAGAGGCAGAGAAATGGAGGGCCGGGAGTCTGCTTGAGCCTGAGTTTTTGAAGTGGAATCGTTATTGTCACTGCTGTTACGGTCCTATCCTTGAGGTGTAATGAACCTCATGCCTCCCGTTGCTCTATGAAGATTTTTGCTAACTGAAAACACAAATTTCAGTGGATTCCCTTGGGGCCCAGATCTACATGTGTTCTGTGATTGGCTGGCGCGGCAGCTGCTGGACAGGTGAGGGAAAAGGAATGCAGATGGTGCGCAAAGCCCACAGGGCCCTCCTTGCTAAGTACCCTTGACTTTGCAAACTTCTCTCCCAGGCTCCATCCGCCCCCACCCAGGTCCTCTGAGCAGTAGAATGAGCTATTCACAAAATACTATGCAATGTTTTTTTGTTTTGCAAACAGCTTTGCTTGCCAGATTTTTGGAACAGCATTGCTACTGCCAAGAATACATTGGGAGATTGTTCTTGCTAGAACCCAAGACACGTAGAGAGCTTAGAAAGAGGTCCCCAAGGGAGGTCCCAGCTCTGATCTTGCACTGCTGAAGCACTGATGTTAAAATAATAGAAGAGCTAAATTCGAATCCACACCCCACTTCACCTCTAGAACACCATTCAGTTACTATCTTACCGAATCTCTCTAAACCTTGTTTTTTTCCTGTTGAAAACCAAGAGGATAATAATAAAATTTTTCAAAAATAAATTAAAAATATTTTTAAAATTTTGAGACAGAATCTCACTAGATTTCCAAGTTGCTGAGGCTAGGTTCAAACTAGACATTTTTTGGCCTCAGCCTCTCAGAGTGATGGGATTACAGGTGTGCACCATCATGTGTGGGTTAAAGTGTTGACTCATGTATTACTTCCTCACCAAGACAAATGTAAGCAAGTCCTTGTGTCTCTACTTCCCATGAAATGCAGCGATCAACACCTGCCACATACAGTTACTTGTAGTAAATGAATTAAGCAGGTGAGATAATGTTTGGAATGCAATAGCTGTCAAGATGTGTGACTATCCAAAATATCTCCCTTCCCCACCTGAATGATGCAGCTTAACTGAAAGAACTGGAATTATCTAGAATGTGAAATATTGAAATAAAATAGAGGTGCATCATTTGATCTGGCCTCTTAAAAATTTCCCCCCACAAACATAACTTTATCAATATAATTTCAGTTTTTTAATTATAAGATAAAACAAGGAGAATAATATAAAAACAGTATTAAAAGAAATAAAACATTTGTTTTCAAATTAAGTACTTTTTATCTGAGCATTTTGGGTCATTAATTACCACTTTAATCTCATCTTGATCTCTCTATACCATTTCAA
>PVKN010041330.1:0-10572 GCA_004027915.1 Capromys pilorides
TTTCTAAGCATGTGTTCATCAGTGTCAGGTTCTTCAGAGAGGGTTAAAGAAAGGTGAAAGCTAAAATTCACTGGGCTTGTCTTTGGGGAAGTCATTGATTTCAGTAGTGTGGCACCAAAAACTAAATTTCAGAAGGTCAAAGATAAGGTGAAAATAGAAAAGCAAATATAAAGCATCTTGTATGGGTAGGTGATATAAGAACTCTGATACTTTCCAATGAAACTAAGACAACCTTGACAATGTCAAGCTGGCCCAGGAAAGAGAACCTCAAGGAGAATTTCTGGTTTGCCTATAGAAGCATGGTCTAAGGTGAGAGGTCAAGCTGTAGTTATCTAAAATGTATTATCTGTGTTGTGGAATCCTCTAAAGCAAGGTGAAGAAGCATAATGTAAGCATAGAGGGAAGCTAGATGCAGAGACCTAAGAAAGCAGACTTCTAGTCAAAAGAGAAGGTGAAAGTTGTATTAGGCAAGAAGTTAAAAGAACTGAATGGTGAGATACTGAGATGTGGCTAGCGGTGTCCTGCAGTTTCAAGAAACACATCAGCCATGTGTTGAGCTGTTCATTTTATTTGAGCCTAGCGTATGAGGTGTGACCAGAAAATCCAGTAAATGTTTACTTTAAACATTTATTACAGAACAAAAATTGTCAGTAATCTTCCCAAATACTTCCCCTTACTTCAAGCACACTTACCCCATAGTTCTTGCCACTTTCTTAAGCATGTGTGGAAGTCTTTCCAGTATTTAGCTGTGCTGTTATTGCTGCTTTGTCCTGAATTGATTACAAATGTTTACCTTTCATGGTCATCTTTACTTTAGGTAAAAGGTGAAGATGAATGGTGCAAGATTTGACAAATAGTGTAGATGAGGGCACATCATATTTTTTCCTTTTTTTACTAGTCTGCCTTTCCTTTGGATGGCACTCAGGAAAGCTGAATAGGATATTCATGGTTGTTAATAACATTGTTGATACTACATGATTCATCTTGAAAGTATTTTCCCTCATTGGCACAAATTGTAGAGATTTTTCACATTTGCACTATGAATATGACACAAAAATATCCAAGTATCCTGTACCTATCTCACAGAATTAGCCCTTTACAAGGGGGTTTATAGTGATTGGAGAGACCACATGAACTCATCTCAGAATTTAAATGCATTTGCAGGATGGCAAGATAGCTCAGTGGACCAATTGCCTGCTTAGGCAAGTGTAGGGAACAGGGTTCAATCCCCAGCACCACATGCCACTCCAGCCCAGTCCCTGGATGCACTCAGCAGACCACTGAGATGGGGAAGTGGTAGTGCATTCCTATATTCCCAGCAAGGGGGAGGCTGAAAATAGGAGGATCACTATGAGTCCAAGATGCATAGTGAGACCCTGTACCAAATACATAATTTAAAAAAAAACAATTCAATGTGTTTGCATGTATTGGACAAAATTTAGAAGACTGAAGACTAAGGACAGTGACGACAAACCTTTCAGAGACTGAGTGCAAAACTGCAACCCAACATCAACTTATTTATTGCAAAGAACTAACACTGAAATTAAACCTGAATACTGAGCTTTTGCTTGACACACAAAAAATATGTACATTTATATATTTTGTCTGAAATGAAAAAACACATAGCATGCATGCTACAGGTTCACCACCACTGGAGTAGGACATTGCCTCCCATTTAGTTAAAGTATTCCTGAAGTGATCTATGAATGTTTTTAGCATAAATTACAATAGGCTGAAGCAACTGTGTCAGGTCTTTAGAGGTCTTCTACCTACATGGATTGGGTTATTGCCTCTCCATTGCACCACTTAATGGTGAATTGATTGATTCATAATATTCATCAAACAAATACCTATTTTCTCTATTCTTTTATAGTAGTTGGGAGTTTGTTTGCTTTTGCTAGATTGCATAGTAGGACCCTCCTTCTAGCTAAATCACAGTAGCTACAGAATGAAATTCGAAGGTTACCACCCTAAAAGTTACCGTCTGTTATGGTTTACGTCTAGTTGTCCCCCCCAAAGCCTCATGCAATCATGGAGAGGGGACTTCTAGAGTTTGACACTTGACTCATGATCCACTGGGATTATGTGTTTTAGTACTGATGGGATTATGGGTCTGAGTACTGCTGGGACTATGGGTGTGGTCTAGGGCAGATATCCTAAGGCAGAGAGTCTGAATGTAATACAAAGAGCGACAGAGAGACAGACTCACTGTTGCTCTCTGCTGCCTTGATTGGTCGGTTGCCTCTGTCATGATTGTTGCTGTTCTGCCGCCATGAACTGGATGCTCTCTGCCCTGTTCCACTCAGACTTGGGCCAGCTGAATATGGACTGAAACCTCCAGCAACTGTGAACTAAATAAACCTTTCCTTCCTTCACTTTGAGTGTCGGGTATTTATCTGAGCAACGAGTAAAAAGTAACTAAGATACCATCCTACCATTCAGATGGCATGTTTCATAAAAAGCCAGTATGTCTCAATAATTTACGTCAGATTTCTTAGACTAAAAGAAGGAAATATGACCCTAGAAAAGTTTTTTTGTGCCATATTAAATCAAATATCTCCAATACTATGATAGTTCTGCTGGATGTGGAAGGCGATTGTAGAAGGGGGATAGACTAGACAGAGTATAAATCTGTCTTAGGTATTTGTCTCGTTGCTAAGAAAAAAATAACCAGCACCTAAAGTAAAGGGAGGAAAAGTCTATTTTTGCTCACAGTTTTTAAGGGTTTCAGTAGATAAAAAGCTGACTCTGAGGCAGGGTGGCATGACAGAGTGGAATCACAGGGGTGAAAAAAGCAGTTTGTAGCATGGAAGGCAAAGAAGCAGCAAAAGCAGCAAGCACCAAGCACCAAGCACCAAGCAAGACAGCAGCCCTCTTTCTGTCACTTGTATTCTATCCAGGCATCATGAACTTAGGACAGGTAGCACTCATCCCCAGGGTGGACCTTCTTCCCATTACATATACCCAGAACTATGCCGAACCCATCAGTGGATTAATTTAGTAATCACCACCTTAATCCCAGCATCATACACTTCATCTCAGCATTACATACTCTATATCGAGCCACTTCTGGAAGGCTATGACTACCTGAGGCTTTAGGAGAATATCTAGACACAAGCTGTAGCAATTTCCTTTCTATGTTAAGGAGAATAAAATTCTGAAATGATTTCATCTTAAAATGTTTCCATTCTTTGTTTGGTGATAAAATAGATAACTGTACTTGACATACATGTTTCCTTATTAAAAGTCAGGTCACGAGTGTCCTATGTGCAAATATATGTGCCCAAATGGCAGTTTACAGACAATGATATCCCATTAGACTTTCATCTGACAGTGTTGATGGTAAAAATGATATGGATGGTGCCTATTTTACCCATCTGAAACACCCAGTAATCTGAGAAAACATTGAAATCAGACTTGTAGAACTGAATTAGGGATGTGTGAGTATTTAAAATACTCCATCCAGCCCATTTCCACATACACCATCTGTTGTTTCCAGATGCACTGCTTCCTAGAGGCAGTATTCATGGGCATAGTATTATAACACCAACAAATCGGCATTCTTAATTCTGGGACTTAGTTCCCAGAAAGACACGCTTTCATTGGCTGCACTTCAGGGAATTAGACTCCTCTGTGGCTAGGGAAATGCCATTATAACTATGGTAACAGAAATAGACTGACTCAGAGCTTAAAAGGCAGCAGGGAGCTTTCAAATTGGAGCTGTACAAGGTTTCACTGATGTGTCTGTAACTCAAGATAAGTTGAGTAGCACTATTAATGCTCATCCTTTGGTGGTTAGATATGCCTTGCTCATTGTAGATAAGGTGTTGGAGGTACCTCTTCTATGTTAAGTTTGATAAGGGAAGTTAGAAAATACTACAAATGCTCGAGAGTATACACTTAAAGCTATGTATATAGTCCAGCACCATAATCTTGTGCTGTGTGTAAAGCAATGGGCTGTCACCTCCCTCAAGACCACTGCTTGCCTCATTAATACCAGTGGAACAAATTATCACTTCACAGCCCAGAAATCTTCTATAGCAGTTCTGGTGATTGATGTAACAAGACTAAAAAATAATGATGAAATGCATGTTCCAGAAGATAGATTCAAATGGCAGGAGCTTCAAAGGCAATTAAATTTGACACAGGAGTCTTCCTGGAATAAAGTATTTTCAAATAAATGGTAAGATAATCATGATAATTTCTTAGACTCACATTACACGTAAATTAGTTTGTTATGAACAATTATGTATAAAAGCTTAGTGTGCAGTGAAGTCAAAGTTTTGAAACAGCTAATTTGACCCATTTGACAATACATATTTTGATTTGAAATGGGGGAAAAGTGTTTTGCTGCTGGAATGTACATTTAGGATAGGGTCTATTTATTTGTAACTGCAATATTTGAGTGGCATCAGAGGATATGCTCTAAAGTTTCTTGTTGGTTGAGAAGCAGCTTCATAACTACAGACATCAAGTTTAACTGCATTGCTCCAAAGTGAAGCAAATGACTCTTATGAAGTATTGATTCAACACCACTAAGGTAGTGTGCTGTGGGAGAAGCGTACTCCTTAAACAGCAGCAGCTGTACAGGCACATCAAGGTCACTGTGAAAGGAAAATTTAAGACTACAAGTAACTGGAACAGCTGGGCAAGGTTAAAGCACCATGGAATGTACCGGCAAGGCCGCACAGCAAAATGCACCTCTGTATCCTTCTGAAGGAGGTGAAAATGTACAGCTGTGAATTTCTTTCCTGTGGAAATTATCAAGTTCAAACTGTCATTTTTGGATCTGTAAGTACTAATTCCTCATTTTCTTCAAATTTGATAGGACATCTAAGAGGTGTACCAAGAAGTAGGTTCTTTTTAATAGAGACAATTAAAAATTAGTCAGTTGCAAGATTAGGCTGTTAAAGTTTTATGAATGAATTCTAAATAATAATTGTAAAATTATGTTTGGATTAGGTGTAAAATGATCAGGGGCTGAATTGGATATTTGTTTAAAGTTATTTCCACAGTAATTATTATTAAATCTGATGAAGTTATATGCTTATTTTTTGGCAGAATCAAAGAAATAATGCTAATTTAAGTCAAATTATGTGTTCAACACAACCAGTCATTTTTTTTTAAGATTTAAGTCAATGCAATTCAACAGCCATTCATTTTACTTTAATAATTGTTTTGACATTTATGTTTTGTGATTTTTTTTTTATTTTAGGGAAGGGTCTACAGGGTGTTCAGGGTCTCACTACTAGACTGGACTTACAGTGATACGCTTGTTTACAGCCTTCCAAGAGCTGGGATTACAGGTGTGTGCCCAGTCTCAGTTGCCATCTCAGCAGGCCCTGGGGGCGGGGCCAGCATAGCAGGCCCAGGGATTGAAGTCCTGGATCTTGAGCCTGCTTGCAGACACTTTAATCTGCTGAGCTATTTGATGAGCCCCTTTCTGTGATGTGTTGACTACACTTTTCAATGAATTGATCAAATGACTCTTAAATTTGTTTCCAATTGTATGGACCATCATTATCACACTTGTTTACTCTGATGGGTGGAAATTTTCTTTTGAAATAAAAAATGAAGGATCCATTTGACCTAGTTCTTTAAAATAATAATCCATTAATATATACACTATGGATAGAAACATTCACCAAAAATCAAAAGAGACTGAAAATTAATTTCCATCCTAAGATATCTACAGTTTGCTAGGTTAGGCAAAGAGTTGTCTATACATGAACAAAGTGACTTGTGCTCTTAAAAATAAGCTTATAAAATTGCTTTAACCTGTTAAAAACTTTGAAGTCAGAGTTGAGAAATTCATTCTTTTACCTACTTGTCTCGTTAATTATTTGGAAATGCTGAAAGTACAAACTTACGAGTACTGAAAGTACAAAACTTCTCAGTGTGGATGACAGAAAACATACATGACTAATATGACAGCTTCTTGAAAAAGAAAAAGCAATAAAGTGATTGTACTTCTATGATATATTTATAGATCAGTTATATAGTTCCTTCCTAATCTAATTTTCTCATCACAGCACTGAAGTGATTTGTGTAATTATCATTTTATCTATCTTTTTAAACAATGGAAAAGCCAAAAGATGAACATAATGTCCCATCATTTATTTTTATTGTTACTGTCCTTGAGGTACGTGCTTAATTGTAACAATTAAAAAAAGTTGACCCTTTATCTTATCCAAAAAGCATGCCATGACATTATTGTATCTTGTGACACCTGATAAATAGTAGCTACAGTGCATTTTTATACTAATTACGATTTTAAACAGCACCAACTACTATTTAAAATGGGTTGCACGAAAGTATGTTACAATAAATCACTCTCTCATTGTGGCACTAAATATCTGAAATTGAAAATCTGAAGGAGAAAAAGTTTACTTTGGCTCACATTTTTTGAGATTTCAGTCTGTGGTTGGCAAACTCCAAAGCATCATGGCCAAAGGGCATAGAAGTATAAAAGTGTCTCACTTCATAGCATTCAGGAAGCAGAGACTATTGCAGAAGTCTGACAAGAAGAAGTGAGGAGCAGAGAGTATCCAATATCAACTCCAATGATCTATTTCCTCCAACTCGACCCAACCTCACAGTAGCCCATCCAGCTATGAACTCAGCAATGCGTTAATGGACTGATGAGGGTACTGTCTTACAATCCAGTCACCTCAGCAGGAATCTCCTGATCCAATCAAGTTGATGATAAGGATTCACCAGCAAGCACACAATAAGATAAACCATATTTGCTGAATACTTACAACCACTAAATTCTAAGTTAGTCATGCAATATTTTTAGAAATTTAACATACTTAATGAACTGAGTGTCTTTTCTGGTTTAAACACTGTCACATATATCAACTTATTTAATAATAACTTTACAGAAACATTGTGCATTAGTTATTTTTGTTTTCATATTTTATGGAGGAAGAAAACTAAGCTTAAACATGTTACGCAGTTTCTGCTGTGTCGCACCAGTTACTCAGTAGGAGTGCCAGTATTCAAATGTACATCTGTCTTGTCGTAGCTATGACATTGCATAACTTTCAAATAAATGTGGAAAATATACATAATGATAATGGCTTAATAAATATACATTGTAGTACATCCATATAATAGTCATCAAGGCTAAAATATGCATTCAGTTTGTTAAATTGTCACATGCAAGACACTGAAATAAATTAAATGCATGTGTGATATTAGAATTTGGAAAATTATATTTATCATATCAATGCTGTTTAACAGATTTTCATGATTATTTCATCAAAGAAGTATCTACACAAATATTGAACAGAAAAACTAAGGTTAGTTGCACCCATACATTTGCAAAGGATGGAATTTCTATTACTTCACAGCCTCACATAAAAAACAAGTCAGCTACCAAAATTGAAAAATGATATGTCTTCAGATTTAAACTATCTGTTGCTAAGTATGAAATCTCTTATAGATATTCTGGTGCAAATTACTCTTTGAAAAGAGTGCTTATATTAAGTGTGCTGTGCTGTATAATAGACTTTTGGCTTTAGGTTATAATGCAATCAATTATTTCACTGTGATTCAATATTGACATATTTCGGCCAGAGAAAAAAACCCTGATCACTGTGGAAAGCAATTGTGTGATTCTTCATGTGTAGAAATATTGCAAGATAATTTCGTGTTGTTTTTATCTGCTAATCATTTATGAATAGTTATGCTATTTTCTTTTTCAACATTCAGTCTAAATTCTATTTTTGCACATGACAGAAAGGTTAACTTTAGAAATGATTTGTTATTAAAAATGGGTAACTTTTCCAGAAAGTAGAGAAAAATAAGTTATTTATTTATCAGATATGTGAGTGCTTATGTAGTACCAGTCATAGTGTCATAAGTCCTTATAATACTGTAGTTTTGAAACAGCTTTCAGGGATGATGTGATAGCTCAGCAGACTAAGTGCCTTCTTTGGCAAGTGCAAGTACCAGGGTTCAGTTCCCAGTCTCTCATGTAATGCCGGCCCTACCCTCAGGCATGCTGAGCCATAGTTCATGCCTGTAAACCCAACACTGGGGAGGCTGAATACAGGAGAATTACTATGAGTCTGAATTGTTTAGTAAGACCTTGTATCAATACATAAATGCAAAAAAAAAAAAAAAAAGAAAGAAAGAAAGAAAAATCTTTCAACCTGCAGTTTTCTAATCTGTGAAATGAGATAACAATTACCTCTTTGGGACAGTGTGATAAATAACATAAATTATAGAAATAGTAATGAACAGCACATGACAATAAATCAGTATCGAATTGTTTCTGAATCAATAAATGTTTTCAATATAATTATGAATTTTTGAAAGACAATTTAAGAATACTTTATAATCTGATCTAAAAATTAATCTTGAAAATGAATGGAATCTGTATTATAGTCTGGGTGTTTATTAGATTCCTTTGATGGCTGCCCCATCATTGCACAAAATGATATAGAGATTTCAGGAGAATGCATCCTTTGCTATATATTCTCTTTCACTCTGTCTCTGTCTCTGTGTCTGTCTCTCTGTCTCTGTCCCTCTTCCTCACTCCCTTTCTGTCTTTTGTCTGTCTGTCTCTCTCCTTTCACTAATTTCCCTTTCAAAGTAGAGCATTTTGATAGATATTTTTGATATAGACTATTTTGATGGAATCACATTTACACAACCAATTCAAAAATAGCTCTATAAATTATAAATTATTGTTTTTTTCTTTCAGGAATTGCATGGTTTATCAGACATTTCTGACTATGGCTATATATTTAAGTACCTTCAGACTTATGCTTCTTTTACTGTCTATTTTACTCACAATGTATTGTTTAGTTTTTTTGAAATATGTTGTTTTTATGATTATAAAAACAAGAACTATATTTAAACTACATACAATGATGTTAGCTTTCAAGTAAATGGATGGTATCAATCCCAAAACCATAATTGTAAGACTGCTGCCAGTGATACATTTTTCCCAGTGTACAAATTCTTAGAAGACATATTTCTCCACACTATCCTAAGTGTCTTTAAAAATAGAAAAATTAAGAATCTTACTCCAAAACAGTAACCATATCAAAGTTTGTTTTTTGTTAAAAATGGGAAGGCAAACAGAATTATGTTGCTAACTATATTTTACTAGAAATTGAAAAAGCCTGCCAATTATAAGTTTAAGCGATCAGATAATTGAAATGGAGACCATCCAGCAAACAAAAACAAATTATGACTGATGACCATTTGTGAGAAAATTACGTGTGATAAATATGGGCTCTAGATTTTGTCATGCAAATGCCATATTGTGCCTAATTGCCATCTAACTCTTTATATTTCATTTCTGTGCTTTTTGTCTCTTCATGTTCTTCTAGGATATAGATCAGTGGTGGGGCGATGTTCAAACATAGAATGAAAATACAAGTTATCTTCTTCCTTTCTTTCTGTGTAATTATATCCTTTCTGTACCAAATTAATCAAGTATTAGAGAGACATATTACAAATTGTCACAGTACTGTCTGGTGTATGCAAGTGGGGTGGAACGTTGAGTAGACTGTTACTATCAGGCTAAGAGTGATTTTTCTTAACTCTTTCTTTTGGCTCCTGTCTTTTTGTTATAAAAATATTCTGGAAATTTTTAATAAAAGAACTGCTTGATATTAGTAAACATATAATGAATATTTATGAAGAAATGAATATCAATTAATGTTTAAAACTAAACATTAATCTTAATTCAAAGATAACATCTGGGAGACTACAGTGGAAAGGCCCAGACATCTGGAATTCATAGTTTGCTCATGTCACATGGGAAAGATATGATCAATGTGGAGAGATCTTATATAAAGCAAACTCTGCTTTTGTATGTAATCTGCCTAAAATACACATACATCATGCAACACAAAGATTGGAGTGACTATAGTGATAATAGAAAGCAATGAACTGTCATAAACTTTACTCTGCTTTTTTAAAAAACAACAACAAAATCAACTGGGAATTAAACTCAGGGTTTTGTGTTTACCAGGCCGGTGCTGTGCCACTGAGCTATCTCCCGGGCCCCAGTGACCCACTTTATGAGGCCATATTTACCAGGACATATCTTATATAACAAACAGAGGCTAAGAAAATGTCAATAGTTGTACATTTGCTGAGCATGAGTGAGTGCAGATTGAATATAATTGATGCAGAGATTTTAATTTCTACCTCTAGGTGTGCAGCCTAGAGGATACCATGTGACATACTGGCATACTGATTTTAAAGAACACATTCTTAAAATTTTGCTTAGACAGATTTACTAGATTGTCAGTGAATGAGTTAATGTGGAGATTCTATCCCTAGTGAACCTTAAGATGAAATTTCTGGAAAAGAATTGCATTACTTAGAATTGTATTTTTGAAGCAGAGTTATAAAGACTATTCAATTAACCCTATAATTTATATTATTTTCTAAGTCTATATCCAGTCATAAGAGAAAGCTTATGAAAAAAGGCTAACGGAGGATTTGGTTGAGTTTAATACAAATTGACACTATGTTAAAATCATATCATAAACTAGTAATACAGACTACCACCCACACAATTAGAATGGAACAACCATTCATTCA
>PVKN010041331.1:0-10572 GCA_004027915.1 Capromys pilorides
GGTCTTGCTATGCAGTTCAGGCTGGCCTTGAGCTCACTTTTGTAGACCAGGCTGGTCTCGAACTCACACCGATCCTCCTGCCTCAGCCTCCCAAGTGCTGGGATTACAAGTGCACCACCACGCCCAGCCCCTGTTTGCCCTTCTAATCCAAATTCAGATTAATTTTTCTGCCTGCCATCATAACATTCACAACTTCACTGTGACTTATAACTCCAGATTTTTTTTTTAAAACATTTTCAGTTTCTTCTACATCGTTAGCATGAACTTGTTCTTCATTATTTTAGGTGGATGGGCTTTGATTCTTCTTTTGCCTTTAACTTCTGGGAATAAAAACCACATTTGCCATCCCCATTCCTCTCAGTATAGTTCTGGGCACATAAAAACATAAATATAACATTGGACTATTCTTTAGCAAAACAAATCTATTATTATTCCTCCATTAAGTGTCAAAGCATTTATATATGTGTCTTTGGTCATTTTTTTCTGTTTCGTCATTTAACTTTTCATCTTCATAGCCATGCTCAAGTCTTCTCTGTGTGAAACATGGCCATCAGCAAAAACTTAAGTTGACAGTGGTACCCAACCACTCCTTACCAGGTTCATATGCGATTTTTCCTTGGGACGGTGTTTCCTGAAAATCCAAACGGGAGATGAACGTGAAGTGAGCCCCAGCTTCTGCAGGAGGCGTATTCCAGCCATGGACATTCCTGAGGGAGTGGAGTCTAGAGGGAGCCCAGTCTCACTGTGCTGTGAGTGTGGGACTCAGAGTCTGAGCATCGCTGCTGCAGCTGGATTTGCCCGATGGGGGCCTGGGGAAGAGAAAGAGATGCACACAGAAGTCTATCCAGAGACTCCTGATCTGTAAATGTATAGGACAAGACTCCGAGAGGCCGAGCATCAGGGCTCGGAGGCTAAGAAATGCGTGGTATTAGATAACACTTGTGGGAGATGTTCAATTTCAAACCAGCTAGAATTAAAAAAAAAAAAAAAAAAAAAAAAAAATCCACATCGGCTCTTTTACGGTTTGTGGCTAGTTGTCCCCCCAAAGTCTTATGCAGTCATGGGGTGGATTACTAGAGTTTGTGGTTAACTCGTGATCCACTGGAATTATGGCTATAAATGCTGCTGGAATTGTGGGTGTGAGTACTGTACCCAGCTGGGGTGGATGGCCGGAAAGCAACTTAAGGGAGACAGACTTGCTCTCTGTCGCCATCATTGTCACTGTTCCTCCCTTTTGCTCTTACTGTTTTCTGCCTCCGTGAACTACTGCTCTCTGCCACATGGCAGTCTGCCTAGGAGCCAGCTGAGTATGGAGTGAAGCCTCCATTTAATTGTGAGCTGAATAAACCTTTCCTTCCTTCTTTCACTTTGGATGTTGGGTGTTTGTCTCAGCAAGGAGAGAAGAGTACCTGACATAGGATCCTTGAATCTTCTCTTGAGATCAGCCACATGCTAGGGTAAGAGCAATGCCCTAAGTCCAAATCCAACATGAGTAGGCCTTCCTGAACAAGAAAGCACAGGTATGATTGTGATGAGGTCAAAAGACCAGCCACTATTGTAGTCAGTTTTCTCGTTGCTAAGATGACACAATATCTAGCACCCACAGTTTAAAGGAGGAGGGGAGTATTTTGGTTCATGGCTACAGTCCATGGTTTGGTGACTCCGAGGCAGAATGGCATAGTGGAAGGGTGTGCTGGGCCTCATGGCAAGGTGGCCGGGAAGCAGAGAGAGCAAAGGGTGGAGCCAGGGAGAAACCCTCTAGCAGGTCTGGCCTACAGGGGCCCTTGTCTTCTGGCCAGGCCTCACTGTGGAACATCACGTGTAGTTGTAGCACCTCCTGGTCCTGGAGCTGTGGCTCCATGTGTAAAATGTAACAGCCAGTAATTTAAGCGAATCCCAGAAGAAAAGTGTAACACATGATATAGGAAGATGTTGTAGTCCAGTGTTTCTACAAACAGCACAGCAACCATTGAAGAACAATAGCTATGGCCCTCCGCTATCCCACGGCCATGGGCCTCGATAAGGGCCACAAGGTGACTGAGAATGTGAGCAATCCAAGGCATACTGCGGGTGCTTCACCAAACACAACAAGTGTGTGCGGAACATGATCTGGGAGATGTGCGACTTCGGGCCTACCCGCCGAGTGATGCGCCATAAAGCTGCTCAAGGTCTCCAAGGACAAATGTGCCCTCAAGTTCATGAAGAAAAAGGTGGGGACGCACATCCATGCCTAGAGGAAGTGTGAAGAGCTGAGCAACGTGCTGACAGCCCTGAGGAGGGCAGCTGCCAAGAAGGACTGAGCCCCTGTGGAATAAAGCTTTGCAGAAAGTTTAAAAAAAAAGAATTTCTACAACTAAGATTCACCATAAAATAAAAATGGTGCTAGTCAAGTGAAGAATCAGAGCAATGAGACCCATATTCAAGAAAAAAGCAGTCAATAGAAGCAGAACCCTAAGTGACCTAGGTGTTGCCATCTGCAGAAAGCCTGTGGGGTCTTTTCCCATTTTTATGTTAATATTTAATACATATTTCAAGATCCACTTTCAGTGGTAGATTTTTACAGAGCTGTTTCTTTTTTCTTTTTTAAACCTCCTTTATTTATTTCTTTGTGTTCTGGCTGGCTCAGCCTGCCCTAGGGGGTGGGGTGGGGGGGGGGGTGGGGCTGACGCAGCATGTGGTGCTGGGAATCGAACCCGCAGTCCTTGTGGCTGCCCAAGCTTGTCCAAGCAGGCGCTCTATACCACTGAGCCATCTTGCCGGCCCTACAGAGCTGTTTCTGAATTTCTCCAACCTGAAACAATTTCTAGTTTGACTTTTTACTGCCTTATGACTCTTCCGTTGTATCTAATTATATGGCACTATCACTAATTGTACTAATTAGCTTATAGTCACTTTTATGCTTATTGTATTTCCCTGGGGTTTGCATTTTCTTATCTTTATAGCCACCAGTTATATAGTAAACACTCAATAATTGTCTTTTAATATATGAGTAAAACATTCATGTTTTGTGTTTCTTTTAATCTTTAAAACTGTTTATAGAGGGCCAAAATGGTGGCTTCAGGGGTAGCTGCATCCCGGGTTTCTCGGCTGCTAGGCTGGTCCCGCCCGCAGGTGGGGCGGCTTATGTCGAGTAGGGCCCATGGCGGGGAAGGCTCAGCTCTCATGTGGAAGGCCCTCACCTTTTTTGTGGCGCTCCCGGAGGTGGGAGTGAGCATGCTGAATGTTTTCCTGAAGTCGCACCACGGAGAGGAGGAGAGACCCGAGTTCATCGCCTACCCCCACCTCCGCATCAGGACCAAGCCTTTTCCTTGAGGAGATGGTAACCATAACCCTCGTGTGAGTTCGCTTCCTACTGGCTATGAAGATGAACGAAGAGAACCTGGACCATCATTACCCAGGCGTCCAGCAGCACAGCTCTGACTTGGACCTTTGCTCTGCACTCGGACCAGAAAAAGCATATGGGACCTTAAGCTCATCTTCCTTACTTGTATCAAATGATGACCATCACACTGACCTTCCATCCTTTTGCTTGCGCAAGAGATGCCTAATAAATAACTTCAGACTCGGGTTGGTCATAAGCTGAAAGTTTAAAAAAAAAATAAAAAAAATAAAACTGTCTATATTCTGAGATATTTGTATTTACTCACATGCAGAAAGGAATGGAAATCTTAATGTTAGGATCATGAGTTTTCATAGCAATTTCCCCAAATTAATAGATAGGGTAGGTCGATCTTATTCTCATTGTACAATGAAAATGGAATGAAATGATGAGAAAAAGTTTATTTTATCCCAGAATATTCAATGTTAATTGCTTCACATGTATTTTCTTAGAGTGTGAATTCCATGAAGATGATTTGTTTTGTATCCCCATATTTTCTCCCCACCTCCTTTTTTTTTTTTAGGGAAGGGCCTATAGGGTGTTCAGGGTCTCCTTACTAGATCAGACTCAAAGTGATCTACCTGTTTACAGCCTTCCAAGAGCTGGGATTTCAGGCGCTCAGTCTCAATTGCCATCTGAGTGGGCCCCTGGGAGCGGAGCCAGCATGGCAGGCCTGGGGATCAAACCTTGTCCCCTGCGCCTGCTTGCAGGCACCTTAATCTGCTGAGCTATTTGGCAGGGCCTCCCCATATTTTCAGTTACTATCTTATAGTAAATGTTTAATAAATTTTTATTAAATGTCTGATAGCTAGTATTTGGACAAACTTTGATAAATATGATTGACATTTTACCATTTCATTATAATTTATTTTAAATAATTTCGAGAGTTTCGAATACACTTCAAATGAACAAATGAGTCTAGGGTCTTATTTCTATTTAAGTTATAAATATCAACTCAAAATGAATGAGGGCATAGGTATAAGACCTCCAACTATGAAACACTAGGAGAAAACAAGCAGCGCTTCAGCACATTGGGATTGGCAAGGAATTTGTGTTGTTTTTATTGGAAAATACTCAAAAACAAGAAAACAAATAGAAAGGATTATGTGAAACTGGAAAGCTCAGCAAAGGAAGCTATGGAGTTAAGAGAATTTATTATTATTATTATTATTATTTTTTTTTTGTATGCTAGGGAAGGGTCTACAGGGTGTTCAGGGTCTCACTGTTAGATCGGACATGTAGTGATCCTCCTGTTTACAGCCTCCCAAGAGCTGGGATTACAGGTGCGCTATACCACGCGGGGCTAGCCCAGCCAGCCTGGGAGAGTTAAGAGAATTTAAAGACTGTGAGAAGATATTTGTAAGTTGTACATTGGACAAAAGGTTGATATCGAGAGTATAAAAGGAACTACAAAAACTCAATAGCAAAAACTCCAAATAGCCGGGGAGATAGCTCAGTAAAATAAGTGCTTGCCTGGCAAGTGCAAGGTCCTGAGTTCAGTCCCTAGTACTGGGAAAAAAAAAAAAAAAAATTACCAAAGTCTTTAGGGGCTGGGGAGATATCTCAGTAGAATAAACACTTGCCTGGCAAGCACAAGGGCCTGAGTTCAATCCCTGGTTCCACAAAGCAGACAAACCAAAAAACAACAAATCTAAAAACCTGGTTTTAAAATGTCAAGTAGCTTTAAATAGACATTTCTCAAAAGAGAATATACAAGTAGCTAACAGACGTGTGTCATAAAAAATGTTTTATGTCGCTAATCATCAGAGAAATATAAATCAAAACTCAGGTGAGAAAGGAATGGCTATCATCTAAACGATGAAGGATAACAAGTGCTGGTGAGGAGCTGGCAGAAAGGGGGTGCTTTCACATTGTGGGTGGAAAGGTAAGTATAATCACTGTGGAAAAATCATATGGAGGTTTCTCAAAACTTAAGACTGGGGGCCGGCAAGGTAGCTCTGCAGACTAACGTGCTGGCTTAGGCATGCTTAGGCAAGTGCAGGACCATGGTTTGAACCCTGACACCACACGCCTCTCTAGCCCTGCCCACAGGGTGGGCTGAGCTGGCCACTGAGCCAGGGCGTGGTGGCACATACCTGTAATCCCAGCACTGGGGAGACTGAAAACAGGAGGGTCACTAAAAGTCAGGGCTGCATAATGAGACCCTGTAGCAACCAAATACATGTAAAAAAAGAATAAGAAAATTAAGACCAGATCTCCAATATGACGCAACAGTGCCACCCCTGCGTGTCTACTCATGGGAAAGGCGACTATGCAGAAGAGATGACAGCCCTCCCTTGTCTGTCATGACATAGATAGAAGTGGAGATTGTTATTTTAAGAGGGAAAAAGCGGGCGTGGACAGACAAGCACTGCGTGAACTCATTCACTTGTGGAATCCAGAGAGCATGCCCATTAGGGGCTAAGAATAGAATGGTGGTCAATGAAGGCCTGGTGAAGAACCCTGGCAGGAGTGGGTGGTGGTGACCTGAGGGAGCGGGCTTTACTTGGACAGAGCAGTAGGCCCGGGGTTGCTCTTCTACAGGGATCTTGGCGTGCTGGATCATAGATCCCAGTGAGGTATAGTACTAGGCATTTCTAAAGAGAAGAACCAATATTTTCAAAAAATTTTCTCAAATTATAAGCTTAAGAAGTACAGGCTGTATGTATGTATGTATGTATGTATTTATTTATTTTCTTTTGAGTCCTTATATTAGGGAGACTATACGATATTGGCATATGTAGGTCTGGTCTATTTCACTACTGATTATATGTTCAAGATACATCCATTTATGTATGAAGTCTTCTAGTCTGTCTTTCTACAGGCTGTATTTAAAAAAAATTAAGATAATAAAATAACTTGTTTTTTACTTGTTACTTTCTTTAAGATAGTCTTAGTGGTATTTGTGTTGTTACTTATGTACACTATCCTGACAGCACCTACATGCATCATCTGATAATTCACAAATTACAAAAGCTTGCCTACCTATATGCATGGGGGAACAATTAATTCAGTGTTTAATGGTGTCATATTCATAACTAGAAGGAAACCTAGAGCTCATCATTATCCAAGATGATGAAAGTTAACAGGAGTTGCTCACAGAATATGTAATATTTTGTATCATGGGAGAAAGAAAGCTTTTGTAAAGAAAGATACATGAGGATGGATCTTTGTTCTTTTTTTCTTTGTGTTATAAAAACAAGAGCTTGCATTTACAAGATGTAACTAGTCAATCAAAATAGCTCTTTTTTGGGGGGCAGTTTGAATAGTTTAAAGCAGTTCTAAGTTTTTTTAAATGATAACTTTTTAAAAAAATTATTATTATTTTAATCTCTCTCTCTCTCTTTCTCTCTCTCTCTCTCTCTCTCTCTCTCTCTCTCTCTCTCTCTGTTATGGCTGGCTCAGCCCGTATTGGGGGTGGGGCTGGCGCAGCATGTGGTGTGGGGGATCAAATTGCGTTCCGTGGTTGCCTAAGCTTGCCGAAGCAGGCGCTTTAGACTGCTGAGCCATCTCACCAGCCCTAAAAAATTATTTTTAATAAGAAATAACGTTGAGACACTTTCAAAACACATTAGTAGCACAGCCACAATAATTGCTACAATACATATTGTTGTCTTCATAGTAGTTGTTTAGAGTACAAAATGCAGACATGATAACTTCTCTAAACACTATTGGTACAAATATTTTTTCTCATTGAACTAAGAGAAAGTAGTTGTATGCATAGTCCAATATTCCATAATAGTAGTAGGTTATCAGCAGAACTGGCAATATTGGAAGCTGTTGACTTGAGCCTTTTACAGCTCAGCATACTAATCTGGCTTTTCTGCTGGGTAGTTAAGTCCAAATTAAAGCAAGACCTATATAACAGAACATGTAACTTTCATATCTAACAAGGTCAGTCAAATCCCCTCAGGATTTACTTTGAAACCATGTACATTGTTGTGTAGAACTTTTGTCATGTCAGCCTTCTGCATGAGTCACAGTCATTGCTTGACCAATTTGCTCTCTGTGAAAGCCTGAGAGAATGTTTTCTCTCTAGGTGACTCTCCTTAGGCACACTATACATCGTTGATCCCTTTCCTCTGTGGCTCCATAATCTCCTTGAACAAAAAATTTGGGACACCACTGAGTTATACGATGTTACAGCACAGATTTTATGTCCTGAGTCCTTACTGACCTTGAAGGGCTAGGGCCAAAATATTGGCTAACCTTGTAACCCTAAATTATTTTAATTTTGATGTTTTCTCTGAGCTTTAGGAAGAGGAAAATCTTGTTTTTAAACCACCATTTTTTTTTTTCCTCTTTATCCCCAAAGACACAACCTAGCAGCACTGGATGAGATAAATCCAGCCTTTGCTCCACGTGATTCTTTTGGGTTGGTACCAGCACCACTGAGGCTTGCTCTCATTGTAGTTAATCCATTGCCTACAGCGGGACACAGTTTGGTCCAAGTTGGATGACAAAATCTTTTCAAACAGGAAAAGCCCGTTGTCAGCTGTTGTTGTGGTCCCAACATGGATCATGTCAGGACAGCTGAACAAAGGCAGGATGAATCGGAATGCTCAGCCTCATTAACTCTGCTGGGTTTGCTGCCAGGCTGGTTTGAGGTGATGGAGGAAAAAGCTTGGAGCATAATCCCCACATTCTGTCTGCTTCTTTTGTATGTATTCAGCACCTGGTATTGAGTGGTGTCAGGGCTTGAAGATTATAATCCAAGCTTCTCTGTAAGGGACATGTTTCTCTTTTCTTTTAAAAATCTCAATTTTGGGAAATTTCCTTAAAATAAAAGCTTCCCCTCAGCTTTTAAAACTTGTTTGGTTGAAACTATACCACTTTAGCAGTTCTTGTTGTCTATGAGGTTTGTGTTGTTGAAATTGTTCCTGCAGTAAAATAGGCCTGACATTGACTTCTGTGTAAGTCCACACCCCTACTTGGATCCCACTGGGTACAACAGACCTCAATAACTATAGAGAAACATGAATAGAGACCACCATAAACACCTATCTCAGCACTGGTTTAGATTCTTTAATTTAGTTTTTTTTCTTTCTTTTGCTATTACATATTTTTATAATTTTTCTTTTTTTCCTTGTGTCCCCCCAATTTGTTAGCCTCTTGATTTGTTTTTTCCTTAAAATGAGAAAAGCAACCAATTATGTCTACTTTACAAAGTTAACATGAGAAATGAAAACAAAACATGCCACTTTGTGAACAAAGCACATTACGATTCAGTAGGTTTATGTTTTAATTTTATCTTTGAAAAGAGCTGAGTTTACAGCCTGATTTCATGCCCCAGCTGTTTGGGAACTGCTAAATCCACAGGGAGCTGCTGAGTTATGTAACCGTCAGGAGCTGTTGAGTTTAAGGAAACCGGGTTACCCCTGTGATGTCAGCCAGTGCTGGATGAGTTCACTCTTCAAGGAGCCAGGGTCAGGGGCTGCCTGGGGACCTGGGATGAGTTCTTAGCTGAGTGTAGTTATAAACCACTTGCTTCTCTTTGTAGCTCCTAAGAAAATTGCGTCATTCTTTGGCGCCTTGCCTGTTTTACTGTCCAGCAAAGACAGGCCATGAGGAAGGGCTACTTACACAAAGGAAGAGAAGAATGCCTGAGCAGGCCCAGGAGATGGGAAACTAGCGAGAGTTAACTTGGAGGACAACCAGTTCCCTGCATCGTCTCTCACCTCTTTCTCTTCCTCCAAAGGAGGCACAGACTGAGGGATCCTTGCCAAACAGTTTTGTTCTTTCACAGTCAGAGGGAGACAGGGCACTCCTGTTTTCTTTCCTGTTGCATCAAGGTGAGCCTTGACACTGGGCTCCGTAGTTCTTAGTCTTTGAAGAACAAGATTCTAGAATAAGTATCCAGGACCGCTTGGATGCTACTACATCTGTACCGTGTGCAGCCACCTACAGTGATTAGACCTTTGGGCTTCAAAGAAGGCTTTAGAGAATGAATCTGTATTTATGCCTAATTCCCATTGCTGCAACTCTGAAGGATAAAGATTGTGGTGGGAATGGGTGATGCATTTCCACTGGCTGTGTCTCATTAGATGCCTAGACAAAGAATACTTAAAGCTGCTCATAGGTCATTTTTGTTAAAAATAGGCAAATGGCATATAGTCCAGGAAAGATTGTGTTTTAAAACATAAGTGAACACCTGTCTTTTTGAGATGTTATGTTCAAAGTGTGAAGTTACTGCTCCAGGTACATTCCCTATGACATCTAATACATGAGGTTGAGTCACAAGTTGTGTTATTTGCCTCATGTTGCATAGCCATAGCAGATCATGGTCTAAACAGAAATCTGTTTACTCCTAATCTTTTATTTTATCCTACTCTTCCATGTGCACTTTATGTCTCAGAGAATACATTAACAGGGCTCATTTGCTGGATTTTAACGAATCTACAAAATTAATAATCAAGGCCATTCTGTATTTTAGCCATGTTTAGTCAACAATTACACTTCTATTGAAAGTTTGGTGGCAATGTAATTTATTTTTGAAAACAGAATATTTTTGAGAGTGAAAGGATGTGCTTTGAATTATGCTGGAATAAACAAGTTTATGCTAGAATTATTTCAAGCTAACTAAGATGTGTATATGCCCTAATTATTATTCTAAAAAGCTAGACATAGTATAGTTTAGTAGTTAGGAGTATAGTAGTGGTCCTGGACATAGCAAAGTTCAAATGCTGATTCTGCTATTTTCTGTAACTTGTGAAGAATATTGTGCCTCAAGTTTCTTTTTTTTTCTTCATTTATAGAACAGTGTCTTGGTTGGGACCCAGTGTGACCCTGGAAGGGCTTATTATGCTGAAGGCTTGGCAAGTAGTTGGGATCCTCAAGCTTTTATCAGTGAGCTAATTTCACTGATGAGATCATAACTTGGTAGTAGTGTTGGGAGGTGATGGAGATAGGAGATGGAAGGCAGTGGATTACTAGGGGGTGACCTTGGGCATTCCATCTGGTCCCCAGCTCCTTCCTTCCAGTGTTTTCCTACTCTCTGCTCTTTGGGCTCCCATGAAGAAAGCAGCTTGCCCCACCACAGTGGTGTTTCTGCCACGATGTTTCTGTCCCTTCCTAGCCTTAAAAGCGATGGAACCACCTGACCATGGACTAAACCCTTAGAAATGATGAGTCAAAAGAAATTCTTTTCTGACGAGATCGGGTGAGTGCAGGGTAGTATGGCCATGGACAATCGT
>PVKN010041332.1:0-10571 GCA_004027915.1 Capromys pilorides
AATAATAAATATTCTTTACTATCCAGGCTTTTGCTTATCTTTCACATTTTTTGAGAAAACACTGGGTACTCATTCATGCCTATTTAGTTCAACTTGAATAGTTCACTTTAAAAATATCTAAAGAATCATTCCTTTTTATCTTTGGGTGAATATCTCTGTTAAAAACTTAGAAATAAAATTTAGGTTAACTGACATCTGACATTTCAGTAATCCTACGAAGTGTTGAATTGCTTCCCCCTAATATATCAATTTGTACGCCAGCCAACAGTTCATGCCTGTCTCATCACGTGTTATCCCACCACGAGTATTTCTAATCAATTTTTTCCTTTAACATCAGTCAAAATACTATGATAGTATCCTAAATCATTAAATAAGTCCATGTGTTTCACCCCTTTTATTCGTCATAAAGGAAGAGAGCAATATTTAAAGGTTAATACCAGAAGTTACAACCTGTGTTAGCTTTTCCATTATTGTAATGGAATCAAATTCTAAAAAAGACAATCAAATTCCAAAAATAAAAAGGTTATTTTGCCCTGTACTACTCAGTGCTTACTACAGTGAAATTGAGAAAAGTACAAAGCATCTGTGTGCCAGAGACCCGAAGGATCCAATCAAAGGCTTAGCACCAACAGCAATACCCCATGAAAGTCCATGTCCAGGATCTGCACCAGAACAGCTGGAGGGCCAGTAATGGAAGCCAGAGAGTCTGTGCCAGTGGAGTGAAGGATTTGCACCAGCAGGCTGAGGGATCTGGATGAGGATCCAGGAGACAATGCCCAAGGTGAAGATGAGGACGGAAGCTCTTCAGAAGGAGGTAAACAGCCAGATCTATTTTGAAGAGAAACCTCCGCAAAGCAGCTGCTGTGGGAAACTCAGCAGCATTCCATCTTTCCCTACTGTTCTCCTCTTAGGCCTTTCAGCAGCCATCGTCAGAGAGGTTCTTCATGGCCAGACCCACACTGACTGAGTTAGGCTGGCACTCTGACTCAAGTTCGCCATTAACTAATCCACCACAACCTTACAATTTTGGAAGTTTCAGTGCGTGATCAGCTGTCGAAACTGCTTCTGGGCTTGTGGTGAGAAGGCCTAGAAAACTGCCCCTTGCACCACAAAAGAGTAGAATAGAAAATGTCGAACTGGCTGGGGTGCCAGTGTGTCCTTCAAGGGCCCTCTCTTAATGACTCAAGCCCCCCCTTTCCTTTAATGGAACCCCTTTAAGTTTCCATTACCTCTCAAATTTCTAATCAGAGAACTAAGCCTTTAACACATAAGCATTTTGGAGACATTCTAGAGACAGACTATAGTTCTATACTTCCATGTTAATACAATCTGGGAAAATTGATATATCATTATGATTTTAGTTCTGTTTCTTTCTTGAATCCTATTATACTGCTGCCCTTAAATTCAGCTTCAGTTAATTTTTCTCAGTGATTTATAGGAGCTTACACAGGAACAGGAGTCATAGCCCTTCTTTCCATATATTAGAAACATTTTCTTTCAGGGTTTCTGGTTTTAATTTTAATTGTAACACATTTACTCAATGACTCTATCTGTGGAAATCATCAGTTAAATCAGTGACATGGCCTACAATTAGAAATCTTTCCTTTTCATTAACCAAATCACTTTCAGAGTAGAGGAATAAAAAGACCTACACTTAGAAAAGCTTCTCTTGGCTGTATTTAATAAGTATGGAAGTGAAGACAGTGACAACAGTAATACCTCCTAGCTTCTGGACTAGTTTTTTTTTTAATCTTCACACCTGTGGTTTTATTTTAGACAAATCTCAGAATGTGTGAAATGATGCTTGTGATTTGGAACTGTCATCCCAAGCTATAAATAGTATAAGTCATCTACCCAAGAAAGCCAGTTTTGAAAGCCTAATGAGCAAGAATGTAGTGATCCACAGAACTGAACAAACTGCAGAGAGGTATGATGTCGGCATAGTAATCTTTTGAAATTGTAGATAAAGAGTACAAACACATATGGACAAGAACACACTCAAAATTTGCATAACTAGCCCAAGGAACAGGTAACAGGTGAATATTTAAGTCCGTCAATTGGACTTGCTATGCAGAAAATCCATGTATCAGTGATAGTTATGAGTGTTAAGCAGACCACAAGGCCAGGATCCTGTTGACTGCCTCCGTTTTAGGTTTCCTGCTGTGCAGGAATGGAACGTGTATCCGTAGGGTGACATTTGATTGGCATGGGAGGTCTCAAAGCACAAGGTGTGCAAAACAGACCACTTCCCCTATACAGTTTTCCATTTTTTCACCCTTTGGGAAAATCTTTCTGCAAAGCAAGAAATAATGTTGCGCCTCCAAAGTAGCAGTCTCATCTTTTGGCTATTAGTGAATGTTCTGAAGGAGAAACTTCTTACCACTATTGTTACTCCACGACCTATGTAACAAAGTAGCACACAGTAGGCCCATTCTTTTACATACTCTGAACCAAAATGATCTATCGGTGACCAACAAAGGTGATAAATGCAATAGTGCTCTGTAACTATGGCTGTATTATCATCACTTCCCCTGGAATCACCTTACTTTAGGTAACATAGGCCATGGTGTTCCAGGCTGACATCTGGACTGGAAAGCCATGACTGAAAGCAGAGGTTTTAAGCCAAGTGTCAAAAGAATTGGAAATCCACTATTGTACACAAAGCAGAAATCGAGTAATTTTAGGATTAACGTAGTAATTTTGTTAGATTTTTTTCTATTTTTAAATCATCTTTTACAAGGCAAGAACCCAACATACAGGAATAATACACACTGGATCCATGATTTACCATTATTGTGAGGTTCCAACCATGGCCTGACATGAGGACATTAACAATATGAGAGATTGAGTCCAAAAATTACTGAGATGACAGCCATAACAAAAGGTGATTTAAATTAGAAGATTTTCCACAGATTCATGTACTTTTCATAGTATCACTGGAAACTCATTGTTCATTTTGAAGAATTCTTCTCTCTTTTGTGTACATCAGTGTCTCCTAAGAATAAACTGGTTGGCCAGGAGGTTAGGCAATAACTAGCACAAGAGACCTTGCAAGAAAATCGATCTTGAAACCCTAGTAAACAAGCGTAATACGATGTATACGGAAGTTCTGAACAAACTTCAGGGAACACCAGCAAAGAAAGGGAAGTTCTTTAATATGTGTCACTTCCCATACTGCTGTGCACCACACTGCTATGGTGCACCACAAGCACGTCAGGGCGCTGTGTGTCCTCCTTCCTCTCTACAGCCATTTGTTCTATTTACTTCAAGGGTCATCAGGGCGATGCAAGTATTTGAAAAGGGCCAAAGGAAGTAGAATAGGGAATGCTCAGGTAGAGGCTGAACTATACCACAGTATAGCTTCATCTATTGAAAACATTCATGTTGAAACGTAACAGTAATGTAAAGCCTGTTAAAGTACAAAAAATACATGTGAATGCTTGACAACTTGCTTTTCTCATTTTCAAAACTCAGGCTGTGCACCTCTCTTCCTATCTGTGATGTTATATTGATACATACATGAATGTTTTGAAAATTAATTAGATGGCATTTTTTGTTTCTTCTTTAAGTACTTTATTTCCTGCCCATACCAGACATTGTCCCCAAGACCCTGATCCCGCAAACTTAGCTTTGCATCATCAGGCCTAGACCCTTATCCATTTAAATGGTTGACATTGAGTTCATTGCTGCCTCAAACTAACATTCAGTCATCTCCTTCACCAGCTGAAACTGGAGGAATTCTTTAGAGGAACACTAGATGTGCAGAGGGAAACGCTGCAGAAACCAGCTGCTGGATGGCTCAGCTGGTCTTTCTTCCCTGCAATGGAGTGAGATGGCTGATTTCTATGCTAGGATTGATAGGAATCCCCAGATATGGTGATTTATGACATTGCTGTGTTGGAGCAGAGCTCACCGTCATTTGTATGCTGTTCTAGGCCCTGTCAAGACAGAAGCACTGGGCTAGAGCTGTGTTCAACCCTGTTCCGAGTAGGACTTTGATCTCTGCAATGACTTTGACTGAATGCTGGTGAACCCATGAAATACATATGTATATCTTGAAATCCTAACACTATATCATAGTATTAAGAAGTAGCACCTATGAAAAGTAATTAAGTCATGAAGATGTATGCAGCCATCATGAATGGGATTAGTGCTCTTATAAGATTAGCCCTCATGTTTTATGGGAAAGCTGTAGCCCTGAAGAGGGCTCTCATGAGAACCTAATCATGCTAGCACACCTGATCTCAGATTTGTAGACTCTAGAACAGTGAGAAACGCATTTCTGTTGTTTCTATGCTACCCAGTGTATGCTAATTTTGGACAGTGACCAGAACTAAGGCAGTGTTTGTTGAGCAAGGACCTTCAGAACAGCCCGTGTTTGGACTGCACTTCCTACCATAACTGCTGTATATGTGGAACCAGTCCCAGTTCAGCTATCAAAGATTAGATTTGAATACTCACTACCACCCCTGAGATCCTCTCTGCTCCTGTGATATGATCAAGGTCACAGCCCCCACTTGTAGGCTTTGAGCATGAAAGTCATCTCCATTCCATTCTCTGTCTCAAAGGCTAGACATGGACCTGAAGTCCTGGTTCTGTCCTACTTGGGAAAAGCACTGTTCTCGCACATTGTCCAGCCTACTTCATCTGTTTTCTTATTTAATATCACTGAATGGGTGCTTGTGTGTGGGTCCCTACTTCTCCTGGCCACGTGGTGGTAAACAGAATAGACATTGTCCCATTTCAAGAGAGTGCATTTTCCAAAAGCTACTCCTCACATTTTCCAAGAACTTAATCTTTCCTAATCTTCAATACCTCCCTGTCCTTCACTTAATATTCACTTACTATCATTTTCATTATATTACTCTACACCATTTTCTCTAACCTAAACAATCCTTTCATTTTCCTAACCTAGGGGATCCCTTCCTGAAATGATGTTTCCTTCTTAAAGATACTACTTAGGTTAGTTCTCATAAAAACTATTGATATGGAAAAAATGACCTATCTCTCTGCAAGGTAAATGTATAACAGCATTCAACAGTAATAAGCTTATACTAGTGAGATACCATTCCTGGGAATTTGGAAGAGAGAGCTGACTGAAAACAGACTGAAGGAAGATGAGGTAATAGTGAAACAAATAACCAGCAAGGGCTATGTAGCAGGATGATGGTTTTCTGTGTCTTGTAGGCCTCTACTTCTGATAGCATGGCCTCGAGACCTCCTAAGTGTACACTTATAATAACTAAATGAACAGAAATCAGATGGTCTTGCTTAGAGCACCAGACACTTGAGATTCCTCAGGAGGGTGAAAATAATTCACCTTTAAATGGAAAGGTCAACAGATACAGTGAGAAGTGAGGCATCAATTAGAAACTGATGGAGACGTAGCTCCTACAATTAGACAATCCTGTGTTTTCATGCTAAAGCATACTTTAAATTTGCTCTGTGTTTCTGCGTTGTTCTGAAAAGCATCAGTTTGACAAACCTTTCACCCTGACTCAGTATAGATCTCAAATTAAATAATGATACTAGCAAATATTTAATTTTGCTAAATCCTTCATTCATTTAATTTGGTACAGGGTCTTGCTACTTGCAGTGATCCTCCTGTCTCAGCCTCCCCAACACTAGAGTTACAGCTGGAGTTACAGACATGTGCCACCATGTCTGGTTTTGGTGGCCTGCACAGCACAGATTTCTGTGCATGCACAGCATGCAGTACTGGAGATTTAACCCAGGCCCTTGTGCTTGTGCAGCAGGTGCTTAGCCCACTGAACTATCTCCCAAGCTAATATTATTTTCCACTTGGGAGATAGCCAGGTAAAAGCTCAGACGAACAAAATTTGTCACCTTGTCAATGAACATCAGATCTGTTTTCACCTTCCTTCTTTCTTTGTTTTAGCTTAGATAATTGCACTGCTAATTTCTATTGCTCTATTAAAAAAAAACAGTTAATGCTTAATGTTTTTCTTTCTTTAAATTTTTGGCCCAAAGTTGCATGCTTATACTTGGTATTCTGAGCAACCAACTTGAAGGCAGCAGTATACAACATTACACGATCACACTATTGTTGACTACCTTTCATTTTGTTTAGTGAAATTCTGTACATTTCTAATATTTTTTTTACTATTTTTTATTCTCTTTACAAAATAAAAGAGTTAAATAAATAAATATCAGGTCTGTTATAAACAAAAACTAGTTTTGTTTATCAGATGTTGTAACTTTGGGCTTTTGTATGTGGAGAGAACCCTTCTATCACCAGGCGACTGTTAGCGCATCAAGAATGGCAGCAGGTAGCTGAAAATCCAATTTAGATCTCAACACTTTTCCAAGTGATGATTTGTGATGTTTCAAGCCCTAGGGAAAATAAAATGGGGAAGGATAGAAAACCCAATAAAAGAGACAGGGAATCTGGAATCTGAATGTTACCTCTGGTCACCAGTGGCTCTAACATGTACTGTAACATTTCCCAGTCTCTTAGTTTCGAAGAGCTTGAGAATATCTCATTTCTTCTGGTAGGAACAGCTGGGTGTATCACAGACTATTACAATCTGGACACTTTGTACAGTAGCCTCCTATTCCCACATGGTTTGCACATTCCTTTACTGCTTTCTTTCTCTTTTTTCTTCATGTATTTTATAAAACGGCCAAAGGAATGCAGCACCAAATATGTAGTTGCTGTCGGAAAAGGTCATTCATTCTACCTACTTCTCAATGTAATTGGGCCCCAAGTACTCATCCCCTGTATATTTCAGTATAAACAAATGTTTCATTGTTTCACAACTGAGTAAGTATTCTCATGTCATACAAATAAAAGCAACACAATTCAAATTTCATAATTTGCCAGTTCTTGCAAGTGAACTTTACTGTCTTTTACTATTTTCTCAGAAAAACTAGCCAACTTTTAAATTATTATTTTATAATTTCAATCTGTTTTTCATAAGAATGTCTTCTTGACAAATATAACATCTACATATTTTGCAATGATTTTCAGATGTGAATGATATGAATTTTTTTTCCTAGCATGAAAATTACTTGACTTTGCTATGACGAAGGCCAGGACCCTAGATGTTATATTCACAAATCTCTACTACTTAGAAGTTCTGCTAGGAAATACAATTGTCACCCATGAGATTCCAGTGAGATGTGCATTCTATGCAGAACATGACATTTTCTATATTTTTTCCTTCTACCCGTAGTTCCTTATTTTTGCGAAGAAAAAAAAGCCACAAATAAATTAAAATGTAATTTCAATTATTTTTTGTAGTTAATTAATTAGTTAGTTTTGGGGTTTTGCTTTTGTTTTGGATTTTTGGTTCAGCTATGCGAGGAAAAATAGAGCCCAAGGCAAAAAAAAAAAAAAAAAAAAAGCTGGCTATATTTTGAACTACTACAGTCTTCCCTACTCTATTTCACTAGCTTAGAACTTGAAATCACTGGTGCATTTTCTATCTCTTCTGCTCTTGAAAGAACAAGAGCTCTTTGGGTAAAATGGCTGGAAGGTTTGGTGAGTGACTTTTCTTTCTATTCACCAGAGATTGTTGGCCTTAGCTCCATGTCTTGTCCTATAGATACGCTCTCAAAATAGTCAATGAATCACAAAAGTATCATTGCCTAGCACTTGCATTCCAATGTTAAACATCTGCACACCTAAAATACAAAAACAAAGTTTGTGTATGGAATCAAACAAAAGCACCAGTAAAGCATGTTTTAGGAAAGGGAACTATGCGATTTCTCCAAGGGACTCAGCAACACAGTGGCTGAAGATGGGGCATCACGAGATGGGCTGATCCACGCTGGGTCCATAGCAGATCTTGAAGACGTCATATAACTCCACCAAAGTACTTGAAAAATGAGAGAATTCTAGGTAACCAAGCACATCATGAGACTTCTGATATTTTTTCTGAAGTGAGGGTTGAGCACCAGGAGCATCAGAGGACTTCTGTAAACCACCACAAATAGAACCATCTTCCAAGCAGACTAGGAATTTTCTCCTCTTGAGAACAGGGAGAGAAATACATAAATACTGTAGTGCCAATGGAAGTGACTCTCACATTATCTCTGGAATCTTTCTTATAAGTTTTATTTTATTGGAAAAAATATCCAGTGTGGTTTGGCTACAGCTTATGTTCCCTCCTTGAACTTTACAAATTATTACCAGCAGAAAACATTTAGTGATTTGTAACCCAAGTGGTTGTGCCAAAAATAAAATAAAGTGAGCATGTTGCAAAGTTCTATCATCTGCTACACTATAAGTTTTTAATGAAAAAGCTTCTGTTGATAAATGGTAGTTTTTCTGGTTGTTTAACCATGAAACATAAATTCACAGCTAGAAAAAAAATTAGATAAACTATATTAATTGACTGAGTACTAAAATGTAAATAACTCCAAATCATTTAATACTGAAATCTGTCTTAACCTTGTGTTAGAGAAGGGGCCTTGCGTTGGATTAGAATCAGGCTTATAACCCCATGGGAAGAGACAGACACCAAACTCATTGGAAAGGCTCATGAAAACATAATTCTGAGTTGTATTTATAATAACTTTTCATGTAAATTTATGAGCCAGCAGGCAGATGGGAACAATAAAAGTTCAAGTACTAGACTTGAAACTTTTCAGTTGTCCCAACCCTCAATACAGTAGCAACTACCATGTGCCTGTATGATACTCTATATTGTAAAACTCCAAAATAATTACTTGAAGTATTGAGCCCTGAGCAAAATTAAATGTAACATGTACTTATTTAGAACAGTGTCTCAGTTTTAATTTTCTGTGGCAGTGTTAGAGACAAATCCACGCCAGCTGTGGTCAGGCCTGCCTTCCGCTGCCTCCTGGGAGGCTGCAACTCATGTGCTTTCCTGGTTCTCCCCGGTATCTTTTGTCCATCTCTTCCCTTGAGCTATATATGTCCAAGTGCCCATCTTTAGCACTTGAAATGACAATTCTGCATCCTTATGAGATGCCCCCTGGCTTTCTCCATCATAAAGCTATGGTGTTATAAAATGAAACTACGATTCAAGTTCAAGTTATAATTTAAAATTTCCTCACATTCCATGACCACTTAAAGCTGAAAAATAAATTCTTTTAAACTTTATCTCATCCATACAAGATGCAGGGATAGCAGTAAAGCATTTAGTTTTCCCACATTTTATTTTTAATATCCCCTTGTGTTTCATAAGCTTCCAGAGTGTAAGCCTCATGTCTTTCATTTCATTCAGTTCTTTGTGTTGAGTTTCAGGGAACCTAGAAAACATTAGCTTCCCAAAAAGTTGCAGTTGGCTTTGTTTAAATAACAATATTTTTCTAATAAAATTTGAAACCAGTTGGTTTTGTGCAGAAATTTAATCAAAGCTACTACTTTGAGAAAAATGTCAATAGATCCGTTTTACTAGTACATCATTGCTTTTCTAAGTCAGGCCAAATAATGTGTCATATTTACACAACAGTGCCCTATTTAGTTGACATATTATGTCTTGAAAGAGTTTTTCTTTTTTTTTCCTTTGATAATACCCATGGCTCATTCAGGCTCAATCGTTTGGAAAATAAAATTTGGGAATACAATTCTAAATAGAAGACCTTTGTCTGAATACTGATTAGTAAAGACTTTTTTGAAAATTGCAGGCTGTCTTTTCACTCTGTTGGTAATTTCTATTGACAGGAAGAAACTTCTTAACTAGATGAGGTCCAAGTTATTAATTCTTTCAAGTGTTACACATGCATTTTGATTTTTGTCCATAAACTGTTTGCCTGCCATGATGTCTTTCAGATTTCTTTCTACTTTCTCTTCCAGGAAATTGAGAGTTTCTGTTTTAATATTTAGGTCTTTAATCCATTTTGACTTTAGTACATGATGATAGACCTGGGTCAAGCTTTAGTTTTCAGCATGTAGAGATCCAGCTTTTCCAGCACCGTTTCTTAAAGAGGCTATCTTTATTCCACTAAACATGTTTGCCCCCTCTGTTGAAGATAAGGTGGCTAAGTGTGTTTGTAGTTGCTTCTACAAGTTCTAATCTATTCCACTGATCCTCAGGTCTATTTTTTTGCCAATACCATGCTGATTTTATCACAGTAACTTTATCATATAATTTCAAGTCAGGAATTATAATTCCTCCTGCCTTATCTTTGTTGCCAAGGTTAGTCTTTGCTATTCTAAGTCTTTTCCGGTTCCAAATAAATTTTAGGAATAATTTCTCTAGGTCTGTGAGGCATGTTGCTGGTATTTTGATAGGGATTGCATTAAAACTGTATAACAATTTTGGGAGTATTGCCATCTTCACAATATTGGTTCTTCCTTTCCAGAAGCAGGGAATATTTTTGCATTTTCTGAAATCCTCTATGATCTCTTTTTTTCAAAGTACTGTAGTTTTCATTGAATAGATTTTTATTTTTTTATTTTATTTCTTTATTTATTTATTTGGTGATACCAGGAACTGAACTCAAGTCCCTGCACTTGCCAGGCAAGCACTTATTCCAGTCAGCTATCTCCCCAACCCTTGAATAGATCTTTTACTTCTTTAGTTAGATTAATTCCTAAGTATTTCATTTTCCACAGTGCTATTGTAAAAGATATTGTT
>PVKN010041333.1:0-10576 GCA_004027915.1 Capromys pilorides
ACAGAGACAGAGACAGAACATTTTGTGGGGTTACAGTAGAAAGATGGCTACTGAGTAATAAGGAAGTAACTCCTCACCAGACATCAGACCACTGGCACTTTGATCTTGAACTGCCTAGACTCCATATCTGTGAGAAATAAGTGTTGATTAAACCACACAGTCTATGGTATTCTGTTAGAGCAGCCCACACTTATCACACATGCCGTATGCTCCATCTCCACATATTCCTGACATCCTACTTGTATGTCAATAATGGAGTCACTGGATCTGAGGCATAGAGATGCTCTTAGCTACCACTTAGTCCAGATCTCTCGTTTCACAGGTGAGGTAAAGTAAACCATGGATTTGCCCGTGGTAACATCACAAGAACCACATGAGCTCATGTAGGCACTAATGGAACAGAAGAGAAAAGTGGGATCCCCAGCCTTGTGGACATGAGCTCATCCCCAGTCGGTACAAGGTAGATGCCATCCTGGTTCCCATAAGCCTCAGCAGCCAGTAGGTGTTAACAAGATCACGTTGCTACAGTGTGAAAACTAATCTTGTATGGATGACCTCCAAAATGATATAGGGGGAAAATGATCTCCCAACCTAAAAGTATGTGGGGGAGTTTGTTCTCTAAGACCAAAGAATAAGTTTTAGGAACAAATGGAGGTTATGAGCAGAATAGATTTATTGAGGGAAAGACAGCTTCTGTCCAAGAGAGGGACAGAAGGGGGGCCCCCGAATGGGTGTCCCCAGGAAGCTGTCTCTCTCAGGGACTTTTATAGAGAAAAACCATGTGGCAAGGCAGATCTCAGATGGTGGAGAACATGGGAACTGGCTTAGGCAGGCATGAGGTGGGACAAAGCTATTGTCAACCAATGAGATTACAAGCACCATTGCATGTAAAATTGATTAAATCCAATACCAGATGGGGAAGTGAATCACATAGCAAGTGGGCATGAATACAGGACAGGGTCTCCTCCTGATAAGGGTTGGATTAGTGATTCATTTAGGCTCTTTTAAGGTGATTAATACCTATTAAGAATATCAATCCCTGGGGATGGTGAGATGATTCAGCGGTCTAAAGTGCCTGTTTAGGCAATCTCAGGCAACTGCATGGACCATGGTTCAATCCCCAGTATCACATGCTGCACCATCCACACCCCCAGGGCAGGCTGAGCCGGTCATAATATAATAATAATAATAATAATAATAATAATAATAATAATAATATAATAATAATTTTTTAAAAAGATTATCAATCCCTGATGTGCATTCCTAGGGAAGTGTGTGGCTACATTTGTTTCCTCTTTTGTCTTGAGGTCTGGCCCACAGCAGGGGTCTGTTTGTCTCTACCACATTAAAGTCACCTTGTTTTCCATATTGTCTTCTTGAGGGCCTTGCCCTATCTGACTGCCTATATTTCTATTTCAGCTGCCTACAACATCATCAATCAAAATAAGGGTGAACATAAACAAAAATCAAACAAGATAAATCAATGAGATTAAAGGACATACTTTCACACTTATCTAACATAGAATCTTCTAATTTAAGTCATGTGCATCTCCCAGAATCCCATGGGCCATCTTATTACCTGGCTCTTATCCATACGCAGCCCCCCCCCACCCCCCCCATATATCACTCAACAGTGTTCCTGTGTCAGGACTCTGTCTTATACTATTGTTGCCTCTGGGGGAACGTCTGTCATATGACTCTGCTTGTGTCTACCCTCTAACATACACCCTGTGATCCATTCTTAGGAAGCACCTCTCCTCTGAGCTGCAAGCAGGACATATTCCCAGCCAAGCCACTTCTCCTGCAAGAATTCAGCTTCCAGTGTTGCTGCGCCAAACCAAGTGCATGCTTGACAGAGCTGCAGCACCAGTCAGGCTGAGGCTGGAATCCCCACTACATCCAGATCCCTCACTACATCCAGCGTTCTTGGTCAAACATAAATATCTTAATTTTTATACATTACACAACTGGATGAAGAGTGTCATTCAACAAAACTTGTTAAGAGTGTCCTTGGCATTTTCTCTCTCCTGGAAGTCATGGGTGAGAGAGCATGTCGCAAGAGCAAGCAAAATTCAAACTGGTTTTCTTTAAGGGAAAAAAGCCGTCTAATTGCACAATAAGAAGCATATTGTGAACAGAAAATAACCCCCTGTTTATTGCATGTGTCAATTTATCTATGACTCTATGAGGAAAAGGTCAATGTACCAAAAACCTAGGCTGGGTGTAATTATTGAAGTTGAGCATAAATTGAACTTTGAATTTCCTAAAAGCCAAAGTAGAAAATGAAATAGATTAGTTATGTAGCTTTCCTCTACTACCCATCTAACAGAATAACAAAGTATCTCATCCAATATTGAGAAGCCTATCATCATACAGGAGAATGAATGAATTGCATGAATCTCCAAATAAAGGAAGTTACCAAGAGAACATGAGTTTTCTCTGTGTGGTCCCTCTGAATCCCCCACCATTTTTACATCATGGGAAGAAACCAACTTGATCTGACTTCTATGAAAACATAAGATGAAACAGAACTTCTTTATTTATTAATTACTTCAGAAGTACTTTGACAAAGACTCACTGCTCTGAGTACCACTAATCCTGTCTCTGATGAGCCTGTTTCCTGTGTTGACTATACTGTGGTCACACAGCATCATATAATATCCATCAGAGAGTGAGTTATAGATGGTTGGTGATATTCATTGACTCCTCATTTTCAGCCTAGGCCAGCTTTCTTGTAAGTTCAAGCCATGGAAAGGAATCTTTCAGCCTGTGTCATTCTCTCCTTATGCTCTACTTCCCCATAACCAGAGCACAAAATAGTCACTGGGAGCCCAGGTCTAATCTGAAGAAAACTGAGGATTTCTTGAATCTAGGTCACTACAGAGACATCACAGCCCACATAGGCAGACCTCCGATATCCAGGATCATTCTCCAAAACAAGCAGGTGTTCAAAGCAGACTTTGATCACATGGCTATGTGATTTGGTCCACAGAAGTAATGGAGAATGGCTCATCTCCTGAGAAGAAAGGGACCTAGAGAGACATATGGAAATCAAGATGTGCAGAAGACCAAAGAGCCCATGGTCCAAGAGAACCACCCCTGGATCCAGAAGCCCTGATTTGAAACCTCAAATCCTTCCCTAACTAGCTGAGTGGCTTTAGGTCCATAGACTAACTTCTCTGGGCCTCAATCACTTCAACAGAAAAATAAAGAGAGCACATTTTAATGTTGTTGTGAAGGTCAACTAAAATACTGAATGTGAAGAAAGTACCAGAGGGCCAGATGCGAAATCAGCTCCTGGCAATGTTTAGCTATTTCATTATTATTTTATTGCATTACCCCTGTTGCTTAAGTATTAGGAAACTGCACAGAGATTGGTACATTCTGGAAACAGAAAACTCACACTTTGTGTGAGGTCCAGAGTCAAGAGAGGCCTGTTTTCCAAACTTGTGGATTAATAGAACAGAATAAAGACTATATTAAAAATTGAAGCATCTTTGACTATTTGGTATTCTACAAAGGGGCCAAAATCAGGTCAAAATCTTTCCTCAATAATCTCTTTAACTAATGGTGCTAGGAAAACTAGCTGTCCATATATAGAAGATTGAATCTAGACCCAAATCTGTGACCATGTTCTAAACTAAAATCAAAATGGCTCAAAGATTTAAATGTTAAAACAGAAACAATCTGTTGGAAGATAAAATAAGTAAAATTCTTAAAGACTTAGGCGTAGGCAAAAACATTGTGAACAGACTCCCAATGGCACAAGAAATAACACCAAGAATCAACAAATAGGATCATAGCAAATTAAAAAGCTTCTGCACAATGAAGGAAACAACCAAGTGAAGAGACAGCCTACTGAGCAGGAAGAGATGTTGCCAGGTACTCCTTGGATAGAAGACTAATATCTAGAATGTATAAAGAGCTCAATATTAAAGCACCCACAATAAAAAACCCAACCAAAATTGGAAAACTGAAATGGATAGACACTTCTTAGAAGATGTAATGCAAAGTATGAGGTAGATGATTTGTAAGTGGAAAGAAAACCAAGAGATGGAAGAAAAAAGAGAACAGGGTTGAAAAGGAATCCAGATATTTTATGTACACGTATCAACTCTCCACAAAAAAAATGTAATCATTATAAACTGCAAACATGTACTAATAAAAATAAAAATTGAACAGGCAAAAGAAAAACCTGCTTTTTGATCTATTTGATTAAGGAAATTTGCACTACAAAATATCTATCAATATCAGTTTCATCATCTATTAAGTGGGGACAGTAATACTCTAACAACTTCCTGTTTGTTATACACATAAATTTGTTTATGCATCTAACAGAGAAACAGAAATGTACCAAAAGTGCATACAACATATAAATCACCCTAACTGTAGTTCTTGGCTTGAGTGACTTTAACAAAGAGTTGGTATGAATTGTATGAGGCAGAGATTCAAGCACAGTCTCATAGGATAAGCAGAGGTGAGTTGCAAACCAAGCAGAGGGGCTATTTCAGAATGAGGAAATACATTTGGACCAGAAGGAAGATTAAACATGTGAGCTTTGAGAGGAATTCCCTGTGAGTGGTGAAAGGCAGGACTAAATAAAAAAACAACAAACTCAAACATCAGGATTGCAGCTGGGATTCAACAGACAGTAACCACCGTGGACTCCCCAGCAGAATAAATTGATGAGGTGGAAGTGGTAGAGAACAATCTCATCAGGACATCCAGAGGAGACAGAGCAAAGTAAGATGTGAGGGGTGACACCTGGGGATAGGAGATTAGTAAACTTCTGAACACTTCCCAGCACATACAACTCAACTCCTCACTTTGGACCTAATTGAATTTCACATGGGGCTCCACCTGACCATTCTGCCTGTCACTATTCTTCATAGTATAGATTTCTTTTCCAGGACCCAAGGGATTTGTAGATATGGATTCTACAAGGATTCTAGTCACTCACCTTCTACTGATTTTTAGCTTAAAACACAGTAGAAAATTATTGACATTATTTCCTTGAAAACCCTTCTCTGCCTGTACATGTCTGTGTCAATAATTGTCATGTCGGCAATTGGAAATGGGCCTTTGGCAGCTCGCCTAAGAATGTCAAATAGTCTCCATTAGGTTTGAAAGCTCTGAATTTCAATAATGGGTTGATACTCTACCTGATATGATTGTACAAAATTACATAATTGATTTCTGGGACACTGTGCCACACAAATTTTATAGGTTTCTTTTATTTTGTGCCTCAAAAGCAGGTGTGCTTTCATTCATTTCCTTCAGTAAGAGGATTTTAAGTCTTGCTCTTAGTTGATCTAGATTAAGCTCACATATTTTCCAAGATTCTATACTTTTCTCTCAGTCATTTTATACTTCAACGCCTGTGAATTTCTATCAGCATCAAGATGATAGTCCAAAAGGGAGCCTGAGAATGTTGACTGTCACTAACTTTACAGTGCATAAAGTATATCACCATCCCTAGAATAAAATAAGAAATGAAATCTCATTGTTTACATTATTTTGTAGTTTTTTTTGTTTAGATTTATGAAGTTTATAGAGGTATTTTTATGTAGCTAGACCATACTATAACTTGGTTAGCATGGAATTACAATCTTTAAAGAACCATCTATGACTAAAGTAAGGAGAGGCCATAGTCAGAGAACAAGGAAAAGGAAAGAAAGTAATGGCTTCTGCTCTATGCTCCTGTCAGTGGATACAAGAACTGACAGGGCTTCCATTCAGGCATGAATGGATTGTCTAAGGCCAAGAAGGCACCAAAAACTAAACCAGCCATCTTCTACAATGCCTCATCACTGTCCCTAATATTTAAGCAATGGCAATGACAAATCCAATGTCAAGAGTAAAAAAGAATCCAATCGATTATGTAGGTGCTGGGAGGACTTGGAAATCAACATCCCATATAAAAAGGGGATATTATAAAATGCAAGAAGGGTTTGATGAGAATAATAAATTTATTTAAAAATACTGAAAAGCAAGAGGAACTAAATTCAAAAAGAAACCTTCTGAAGAAAATGTATTTCCTGTGTTTGGCTCATAACTGAATGCTAAACAAAGTTACAATTAACCTATATCAAAGGATCCTGATTTTGAGACAGGATTTGCAGGCTGAAGTCCTTAAGAAATTGTCTTCTTTTATTTAAGAAATGCATTTCTCTGAGGTGGAATTTTTCAAATAACTAGAAAACAGAGATTATCTTCAGCGACTATTTTGAGGTCTAAAAACAGCAGCCCAATAAGTACTGTTCACCTGGGACCTAAGGTGATGCCTATGCCATAGCATGAATACTGCACAAGAGATCTCTAGCTGACAGCCCTGTTGCTGGGGATAGCACACAATCTTCTGTATTCAGCAGAATCCTAAGGGGTTGATCTTCTAACAGTGCCATAACATGTGTGGCTTTACTATTTGACATTATAACTTTATTAGAATCATCACAATAATACTTTTCTTTTTAAGATTTATTTATTTGGTACAGGGTCTTGCTATTCAGCTTCTTTCCTCAGCCTCCCCAGCCATGGGATTACAGGCATGCACCACCATGCCTGGTTTCAGCAGCCAGCACAGTATAGGGCTGGCGTGGCATGCAGTTCCAGAGATCAAACCTGGGTCCTTGAGCTTGCCAGGCAGGTGCTTAGACCACCAAGCTATCTCCCCTGCCTACCCCAATATTTCTTAAATGATAATCATTTCAAATTAATTTTGAGATTCTTTTCAATTTCCTTAGAAGTACTCTGGAGATAGACTGAGGTATTGTGAAACCAATGCTTACTCATTTTTCAAGCATAGATTTTACTTCATGCTTGTTCTAAGACGTATGAGTAGATGGACTATTCTAGACATAGGACAAAAGACACAAGGACAAAAAAAGTAAAAATTTTGACCAGTCTTTATGTAGATGGACTAGAGAAATTATCAAATATCAAAAAAAAGCCATAAGACTCTATCATTTCTTCTCAAAAGAAAGACAAATCTAACCAAATATTTCCATAAATCCAGTAATATTTCTTGAGAAATTTTAGATAGAAAAATTCAAGCATCATATTGACACTTGCACCTCTAGTCCTTCTTACCCATATCCAGCTCCCTCATTCTGAACAGACAAGAAAATGCTCATGGGACAGTTTCAGGACAAAACCTTTAATAGGTACATTAGACACAATCAGTCTTTTTCAAAGCCATGTCTAGTCCCTCTCAGCCTGGGTCCTGGAAAGGGCACGGCAGAGAGCACAGTTCCCAGCTGGCCTTCAGGGACCTACATTAAAGACAAGAGATAAGCCTGAACTCTGAGAGGCAACAGAAAAGGAAGGCTTGTTTGTTACTACAGCACAAATGAGCCTATCTTGATATATATCTAGATTATTTATTTTATTGTTTAAATGCTGTTGGGGTTTTCTATCTTAGAGCAATGAGAAGTAAAAGAAAATAAGAGCCTTTTGATGGCACCACTGGGCTTGAAGGCTTTTGAATACATGAATGTTTTTATGTTTCTCAAGCAAAGGAATGATTGCTCAGTACTACACTGTAGGCTTGTTTCTTTCTGTTAGAGTAGCAAATTCTCTCCCACTATGTGCATCTCCTCTAGGCAGATGAGTTCATACACATAGTGAAATATGGCATGGTTTCTCTTACATGAGAAACTCAAATACAGAGATAGAAATAGAGATAAAGATAGAGATAAATAGATATAGACATAGACATATTACAGAAAGAGAAAGTGCACAAAATGGAAGATAGATAATCAGAAGTAGGGAGATCTTTTTCAAAGGAATGAAAGAACAAGAGATGGAAAGATAGGAGAAGAGAGAAGAAAAGGAAATGAAAATAAGAATCAGAGAAAAAGTTAAAAGAAATATTTTGCAAATAGGAAGGGGAGCAGGGGTTGAAGGGAATATGAAGGAAAGGTAGGTGTAAGGGACAAAAACACAAAATAATTAGGATGATATATATATATATAATTGCATATATTATATATTACTGTATATATAATATACATTATGTACTACAAATGTGTAATCATAAAAAAGAGAAAAATTCAACGAAGTATTTATGGGGATCTGGGAGACTAACACTAGGAGTGCCCACAGCAGCTAATTCAGAGAGCCCACTTGTCCATTTATTTTCCCAATATCTTTTCAAGACTTGTAGTTCTTGACACTAGATTTCATTTCTGGTAGGAAATTCTCCAGATGCTTTCCATTCTCTGCCTTCTGACTCAATGGAAGCTTCTACTCCTTCTCTCAGAGGTTCTTCATTCTTGGTCCCGGCTTTTCAGCAGCTGAACATGTGTAGCCTTTACTGTAGATGGAAGGAAATTTATACTCAGCACATCTGGGGTGTTATCTTCCCCGTGAGACTTTCTGGAAAATTCTCATCTGCTATATAATCAGGTTTACAAGTCACTGCTCTATAAATGTCTTTCTTCTAAGACCAATAAGAAAATAAATACATTTTAAAAAATAATAATTGTTAACATTTATTGAACACATATAATCAACTTCTGAACACTGCCTCGTCTGATCTTTACACCAATCTTGGGAACTAAATATTAATATTATTTCCATTTTATAAACTTAGCGGTCTCATAAAGAAGTAAATAGGAGGACAAGAACTAGAACTCAAGACTGCCAAGCCCCAAAGACAAAAGCAAAATTCAAATTCTTCACTGTAAACAGGATTTCTCTGTTTCTTGCCAAAACAGAGCCATGCGCAATAGAGTTCTCACACTAGGAAGTCTGCCTGCTTCTCTCAATGAAGCCTGGCTTGATTTTATAAATCTTAGCAGTTCTGAATGAGCACACAGGAAAATCCAAAGACCCAAACTTCATTTCAAGCCTGAGAAGATGATAAGTGGAAGAATTAGAAAGAACAATCAATTTTATTTCTTTTGCATGGCAAAGGCATAATGATCTTGAAAAGGGGTCAATCTTTAAAAACAAACAAACAAAAAAAAAAAAAAAACACTTAAAGGCCTTGAGGATATAGGGATACAGTGCCAGTCTGACAATTGTAAGGTCCTGAGTTCAATGACTGATATAAAACAAAACAAACAAAAATCCACTTAGAGTGCCTGAGCCTCTGTGATTGGATTCTGGCCCCAGTGGAATGTGAGTCCTTCCCAGACCTGGCCAGAAAATACATACCAGGTCTGTTCTTCCTGCATCCTTTGGGATCCCAATCTAAGATGTTGACAAAACATGTTAGAAGAAATTTGAGTTTCTGAGTAATCTCTCAGAGATGGACTTTCTTAGGAAGGCACCTGACCCACAGCAAACTTCTACCAGAGAGTGCAACAACCTTTGATTTGGTTGCAAACGCTTCAGCAGCTACTGTCCCTTGTTCTGACAAACATACGCTCCCATCATAATAAAATAGAAATATTCCTGAATGACTCATAGTACTGTTCATTGTTCAGGCTCAACATAAACATTCCAAATTTCAAACTTACCAAGAAGTTTTACTTAGAAGCCATTGTACCAAGAGTCTTAGTTAACACATCAAAACAAGAATTTACCTAAATACAACATAATGGAGGACTTATACCATCAACTTTAGTGAGCTCCCTCTCATGGTACTTCTGAAACATTCCATTTGTATCTTCTTGTTGTACCTGGCCGTTTGGAGCTTTCTTTAGAAAATCATTTCAGAATCCCCCCTTTTTAAAAACTCCTGAAACCACAGCATATGTGAGTGGGCGAAACAGCTGACAGTTCAGATTGCTCATAAGATACAGAGGTTGAAGAAGGTGTGGGTCCAGCAAATCAGTTATAGCCAATATAGCAAAATTTAATGAGCACTTCAAGATGCACCCAGAAACAATTAACTCTCATAGGTAACAATAGCAAGTACATAGGTAGTGTTCTGGACTATTGCAAATAGCACCTTCATTTTGTGTCTTCTGAAGTTCTCCAGTATCTTTCAACAGCAAGACCCAGTAGCACGTACAAAAGAGAATGATGATTATTTGATATTGACTATCGCTATATGAGATGGATTACCATAGTGTCCTGATCAGCAGGACTTAAATTCATATTAGAGATGGCTTCAGATATTACATACACATGGTCTAAATTTATCTTAAAGGTGTTCATCCACCCAAAATATTTTTCAGGAAAATTTGGCAAAACACAAGGCTAGGACATGACAACTCTGTGATATATCTCTCAAATGAAAATATATGATGGAAATTCTACAATGACATAAAATTAGTAATGGACTGAGAGAGCTTAAGACTCTGTTCAGGATTTAATATTTTCATATTTTAAGTTATTAAGCAAATTTTGAGATTCATGGTTTTTGTCTTATGACACAATACACAGAGACTTCTATTTCTCATAAGAGTATTTGAAAATCATGAAACAAGCAGTGAGAGGCTGGAAAAAGAAGGGGACAAAAACCATAAACGTAAGTGAAATAAATAGGATACACATGTAAATATCACATGCTCTATCTGGTGAGAGAAACTGAAAATATAAATAAAATGAAAAGTACAATAGTTATTGTGAAACAGAAAGAAACTGTTCAAAAGGAAAAGGGAAACAGGGAGGGCTGAGACAAAAA
>PVKN010041334.1:0-10575 GCA_004027915.1 Capromys pilorides
GCAAAGTGCTAGACAGTTGACTAATCAAAGTAGGACTTTCCCATGGAAGCCAGGCGCACAGCCAGCTCCGTGTTGCCAGTCGTGGGATTTCCCAGCAACTCTGTAGCCCTGCCTCTAGGGCCACTCTCTGTCAGTGTAAATCTGTGGTTCTCACTGTAGGACTGTGAGGCTGACATAAGATGGCCCAGCATGGGTCCCAGGTCCTGCCCCTCCCTCATGGCGCACTGTGTTAGGAGTTGGCTTCCCCTCTGCCATTGCCAAAGGTTCTTAGTGTCTTCGCCCCTGTCAGAGTTCCCTTCATAAATGGCTGATCATTTGCAGCAAAGCAGCCCTCTTCATCTGTGTCATCTTGACTGTAGTGAAGTTGACACTGGGATGACTGTTGGACTGGGGTGACCTATCCCATGGTCATTGTCTCTGTGACCACACTGAGTAGCTCCCTATCAAGTTCTGCATTGATCTATTTTTAGTACTGGGTACGGACCCGGGACTTATGTGCTCTTGGCCGGAACTCTACACTGAGCTGCACCCCCAGTTCCATCATTTGCAGTCATGGTTTCTTGTATACCACGTGACCCTGCCTCGGTGAACTTTGTTCGAAACACTGACCACAATTGGTAGTGACATTTGCTTGCCTATTTGATTGAGACCGTTTCTCTCTTCCCTATTAGATTGTAAGTGCACAGATTTACCTGGCATTGTTCTAGCATTTACCATAGTGCATGGCATAGTGTTTGACCAGAGGTACCAGTGCAATAGAGAGTTTCTATAAACATAATGACCTGTTGTGACCAGCTCTTAGTGTCCATTGATTTGTATCCTTTTGTGTTTTGTTGATTTTAGTTGACTATGCAAGATAGGACAAGGAAAGAGAACAATTTCTCATGGCCCGGTGCCATAGCTATAAATGCTGTGGCCATTTCCTTTGAGAGTGGAGTTTGGTTTTAACAGGACAGAGTGATGCTTCTCCAATATTCTTCTGGTTGTGAATGGCTGGGATACACGGCAGGCTTGGACAAAATCTAGGGACTGCCATTGTAATAAAATCTGATTACATCAATGCACCTAATTAAAATAAACTAATTATCCATTATCCTGGGCCTTATCTGACACTGCTTTATGTTGAAAAATTCTTTCCCTGTTCCCGGTGGGCCACCATGACCCTCTTTCTAGATGTGTAATTTGTTTTCAAGTTTTATCTTTGCCTGGAGATTTCCTTATTCCAGCTCCGGCCAGACCAGACCCTGCTTAATTAGTGTGCAGGGCCAGGAGCCACTGTGGTGTGCTTGTAGCTAATGCTTCATGCAGAAGCATGTTACCCACTAACAAGACTGGACAGCGTTTGCTAAGTTGATTAACTAATTTCAGCCTTTGTTTGACCAGTGATGTCAGCGGCTTTATGGGAGTATTTGTATTTGCAGCACCCCAAAGCAGATCCTAAAATTCATTACCTATAATAAGCTCCTTGTGGGAACTTCCTGAATGAATAAATAGTATATTTCTCGTGGTCTTATTTGTCATGAGCCTTTTTAGATTTCAGCTTAGCATGCTCAATACGTTTCCTGATGGCAGTAGCCGGTTCTTTAAGAACTGACAGCCGTTATTGTAGAGACCTGCTCGTCCATAACCCAATGAGGTCTTCTGCAGCTCCTCACAGTAAATCTTGACGTCCTACATGAAACGCACGAGAGAAGCAGCCCAGCGAATGTTCCTCTGCCTGCTATGCTCATTGGCTCTGACTCAGTTGGGTTGAAAAAGTTAGAAGCCAGCTGGAAACATGTCACTACACTTGAACTTCCTCCTCTAGTAGCCCTTGTTTTCTTTAGTTGGAGAGCATTTTGGGGCCCATCTCAAAGCAGAAAGGGCTGTGGTGACATTATGGTGAAGTACAGTGAGGGAGACAACACAGATCCTGATTGGCCTCAGGTTTCCTCTGTCCATCTTTGGACACCAGAGAATAGGAAGTGAGATAGAACCTTGTTTTTTGAGGCTAAAAGAATGGATATTGAAGACCACAGCCACACCAAAACCATCGGACAGTCCTCCTCTGTCTGGATGGCATGATTCCTGTTTCCCCTTGTCTTAGTTACTCTTCTCTTGTTGCTGAGACAAATACCTGACACTCAAAATGAGGGAAGGAAAGGTTTATTTAGCTCACAGTTACTGGAGGTTTCAGTCCATACTCACCTGGCTCCAAGGCAGAGAGGCACATGGTAGAAAACAATCTTTCATGGAGGTGGGCAAGAGCAAAGGGAGAGGCAGCAGCAGCTCAAGCAGCTAACTTCTCTTGTTCTTTACACTGAAATGCAAATCACCTGCCCCAGAGGAGAGGCAGCACCCATTTCCACAATAATCAACTACAAATTCCAGAAGCCGCCCCATGACTGCATAAGGCTTTGGGGCAACACCTAGACACAAACCATAACACCTCCCTTCATCAATTTCATTTTCTCTTGGAAATTGTGTTTCTGCTCACTCATTCACTTCCAGGGGACCCCTCAGAGTCACCCACGACAGTTACTTCAGGCTTCCGGGTCTGACTGGCTTCATTTCAGCATTTTTAGTTCAAATTTCCAGAAGAATCCAATTAGAGCAGTGATGTTCAGATGACTTTGTTCACTCAACTGAATTTCAAATGCTAATAGGGCTGCCTAAGGCCACACTTCTTCAAGGAGTGTGGAAGCAGATTCTCCATGAAATGTGAGCACCCAGAGACAAAGATCTTCACACTAATTCTCCCTTTCAGTGTAGGTTGTCCTTGATCTGGTCTTTGCCAAGTTACTGTTGAACTGGGTGCTACTGATATAGAGGAATGAAACTCCCAATCTGAAAGATATCTAGGCTAAGTTTGTGCTCTCTAAAACTGAAGAATTAATTTTAGGAACAAATGAAAGTTAAGAGAGGGACAGAAAGGGGACCCGACTGGGTTGCCCTGGGAAGCTGTCTCTTCCAGCGAATTTTATAGAGTAAAAGCCATGTGGTGAAGCAGTTCTAAGGTGGAGACCAAGGGAACTTGCATTAGGTGGGCATGAGGTGGGACAAAATTATGGTCAGCCAGTAAGGTTACAAATATCATTGCTCAGGTAAAATTGATTAAATCCAGGACCAAATGGGAAAGCGAATCACGTAGAAAGTGGGCATGAGTATAGAACAGAAGTTTATCTAGTAGCTGATAGTGGTTGGATTAGTGACTCTTCCTGCCTTGCTCAAGGTGGTGATCAATCCCAGATGCTTTTCTTTAGGGAAGTCAGCATTTGTGTGATCTTTGGTCTTTAGGTCTGGCCCACGACTGGAGCATCTGCTCCTTTCACAGGTGTAGGTACTTTGTCTTCCGTGCTGTCTCACTGAGGGCCTGGCCCTATCTGACTGCCTATAATATTTCTATCTAATTTGGCTGTCTATAATACTACTACAAGTCACGTGGAATGTCCACATAGTCTCTTACTTTTCAGAACACTGCTTTCAAAATTGTTGTACTGCTGATTTTACTGGTCTATTGAAAGGAACAGTTAATGCTTAGAAATTTATGTTTTTCTTAATTTTTTTTTACCAGTTTTGCATGTTTATATCTGGTAATCTGAATAATTTCAAGATAACAATATGCAATTGACAATAATTGCTGAATTCCTGTCATCTTGTTTAATGAAATCATCATTTCCAATGGTTTTGATGTTTTATTCTTTTAAAAATTAAAAAAATTCAAATAAAAACCACTGCGATATGTCATTTCTAAATTTTATATGTGTAAAAGACAAGGAGCAACATATATATATGTTTAGAAAGGTGTTTTGTATGTTATCAATTTGAAGCCTCTTAACTTTAAATTTGGACTTATATCCTGTCAGCCATTTTGTCTTCTACAGAACCCTAAGGTCCTATCTGAGCCACTGTCCCTACCAAAAGACTCATCCTCCTTCCATTTTCACTTCCACTAGTTTCACTTCCTCAAAAAAGCCTCCCTGTCTCCTCTGCCAACCTACAGTGGTCTCTTCTTGACTTGAGCTCTCATAAATTACATATGCTACTATGAAAATAGTTATACAGACAGTGTCTTGACTTTAAATATTCCCAACCACTTTGTCAGGTCTTTGGGAGTGACAGTTATACCTCATAATTTTTGTGCTCACCATGGCAACTGACATCTTCTGTGTTAACTTACTGAACAATGCTGAGTACAACCTGTAGATCACTTAATGCTTTAGATCCTAGAAATATAAAATAAAGTAGATACATAGCTGAGAGAGAAAAACACTGATATTTTTACCTCTTCAGATGAGTTCTAATTTCTGTCATCTTTAAATTCCTTCTCTAATGGAGACATAGCTATCATTTTAAACACTAAAGTTCATGACTAGAAAATTCCTGACTTCAGGCTTTTAATGCAAATTACTAAGTATGAATCATATAAATTATAAAAAATAATATTCCTCCTTATTGTTTCTATTTTTACTTTACCTTAGATGAATTCTTTATCTCTTCCAGTGCTGTCCACCATTACTGTTTTCCAACCTTTCCATCAGTTCTGAGTCCTAGCTGATCATTAGCATGTACAAAATCCAAATTGTAACTCAAAAATAGTTTGTCTATCATTTCTTCTGCAGAAAAAAGCAATCATTGATAATATTAAATAAAATTTCATTTTTCAAAGACAATTTTTTCTGGTTATCAGAGACCCTTGGAGGAATCACCCTCCTGTTAAATTAAGACAGTGTGAATCTTTGAAGCTGGGAAATTGATAGCATACTAGGTAGCAGCAAGATTGTTTTCCTTGAATTCAAAATTCCAAGGCCTGAAAGAGTATTGGTCATGTAGTGACTACACTAAGGCAGTTGATGCAGAATGACAGGAGACTCTAGCTATATTTGTTGTTGTTGTTTTTGTTTTGTTTTTCTTCATGATTTACTTCCCAGTAGCTGGGAGGTGAAGATGACCTTTTCCTACACAGGATGAGACACACACTGATGACTGCAGGTTCTGCCTGCATTGATGGAAAAGGTGACCATTCTTAAGACATTTGTGACATATCTCTTGCCCTTAATTAGTGTCATGAAGGGTAATAATGTAGGAAGGCTCTGTTTCAAGAACATGGAAAATTCCAGGGTAACTATTTCAAACTTTGCTCAATAGGCCCATGCCCAAGATTTGTCTTCTTTGGAGTTTGAGACCTTTAATTGTTCAGGAATTCTGTCATTGCATATCAAGGGTACTTGATTCTTTTTTAGAATGGAAAACATTCTTTGTACTACTGGATTTCAAGGTCAGTATTAAAAAATTTGTTTTTAAACCATTGTTTCTGCTGGTGTTTGTTGGGCAGGACGAGGGAAGGAGTGGTTACAAAATGGGAGTGTCTGACACTAGGAGCCCTGGATTTGTCTAAATATTCTACAGGGATTTCATGACTTGTCCCTCATTATGTCTCCTCAATGGCTGGAGGCCCTCTCAGTCACCTGTGAATACTTTAGAAGTCATAGCCTGAAGCATGTAGAGAACTATTTGCTGATAAGGAACTTCCTTAAAGCAAAGCGCAGACATATTGCCATTCTCCACTGCTGTGGTTGCTTTGTTAGAATCATGGAATTCCGAGAAGCTTCAGTTCTTTAGTCTGATTCTGTTTCTTTCCTGCTTAATCCCCTCTTAGGTATAAGTGATAGCCTTAGTATCAAAATGCCCGCCAAAGGTATGTTTTTCCACAGCCAACATTTCTTGCAGCAAATTGAGGGCAACAAAGGGCAAAAATATAAAGTTGGAACAGTTTTGTCATTTCTGTTTGAATTAAACTCAGCTCAAAATACATATGTTTAATTTCTCACCAGTGTTCAGGTAAAATCTGTAATCAGGAACATGTGGGATAGAACTAAAATCAATTCAATCATAAGAAACAGAAGATGACTAGGGGTGCTGAATGATTTTTCCCTTTTAAAGACAATTCTCAACTGTACATCTTAAATTCTTCATAAAACAGAGAAGATCCTCCCTGTAGTCGGGTAGAAGCAGGTGATCCACAGAATGATTTGTGACATGGCGACCTGATTTGGAAATCCTGTGAGTGGCCGGCCACCTGGACATGGGTACAGTCTGAAGTCACCACTTATCTGTAGAAGAGGAGGCATCCTACGTTTAAAGAGGATCTTCCCGAAGTAAAATCAGCTGACAGTTTTGAAATTGCTTAGCATTGTGCTTGGCACATGGTAGCTAATCAATAACAATGAATTGGATCAGACCAGATGACTTTCAATCAGTCTTATATGATAGACCCAAAAGATGAGACGATTAGTGAAGGCAAATCATAGGTGACAGATGTGCCAGAAAATTCAAAGGAATATTGTCATCTTCAAACTTTTCAGTTTTGAAAGTGCTATGTGTGTTTGAGGAATATTACTCTTGATATACAAATATATGTGAAACTCCTATACAACTATATCTTCGTGTGACATGCAGGTATTTTGTAAAGGAAAATTTGATTGTTGAAGATAACATATTGTCTGATAAAAGGATGGTTCACACCAAGTAATACAGTTTTTAGTGAAAATATTACTATGAATTAACATTACCATCATCTTGAATTAATGTAGCATCTGAAGACAGCTCCAGAAGAGGGTTCCAGAAGTATAGAGGTGACTGCTACAGTAGTGTAGAGTACTATTTCCTTCTACATGGCAGCAATAGAATGCCGTTGACTCTGAAATATTCTCTTGCCTATCACTTAATATGCCAGGTTTTAATCTTATGGAAAATCAGAAACTTTTGCAGGCCAGTTTTATATGAATGTCTCAGATGCCATAGTCAGTGATGTGTTCAAATGAATATCATGAAGGGGGCCGGCAAGATGGCTCAGCAGTCTAAAGCACCTGCTTAGGAAAGCTTAGGCAACTGCAGGGACCATGGTTCAAACAGCCCCACCCTAGGGCAGGCTGAACTGGAATAGATAGATAGATAGATAGACAGACAGACAGACAGACAGACAGACAGACAGACCGACCGACCATAAAGGAAAGAAATTGATGTCTTGACTCTTGAAACTATGAAAGTTGAATTTCTAACCATTTTGTAAATTCTGTATCTTTATTCTTGTGTTGTTATTCCTCACCATATTCTTTTAACAAGTTTCTTAATTTCTTCCTCATTTACAGAAAATAAAAATAAAGATACATGCCTTGAATGGTTTAAAATACTAAGTGAATTTACACGTGTAAAGTGTTTTGGCACATGGCACATGGCTCATGGCAAGAGTTCAGCCATGTTAGATATGATGGTGTGGCTATAAAAGTATATGTAAATATAGAGGTAATTGATCAATGTTTACTTTTTTTTTTTTTTTTAACCAGTTTTGTGCCCCTTGTACATCAGTCTTTCGGATATTTCTTGTGCCTCAGATGTGAGGGATGTTTGTGCTGAAGCATGCATCTGAAAACATGCACACAGAAGTGTACAAGGGCAAAATACCTCAGGGCAGCAAACAGTGATGGTGCGTGCTGCTCTATTTACGGCTCCTCTGTCAGTTGCCTAGGATACCACTGGCAAAATTCCAGCAATAACTATAGCACCATTTTACCTTATTGAGAGAGCTGCAACTGAACTAGTGACAAGCATTAGATGCTTCTTGGCAAAACATCCTCAAGATCTTGAGAGATTTCTATTTCCTTCGCCTGTTTTGTTGTTACATCAGCCCTTCAACAAACTGAAGAGCTATGGTTTATCATGAGCCCATCCTAAAGAAAAGATCCCACTTCTGCACCTAATTAACTTGTACCTGTTAAGTCAGAGTGTAGAGATGGGAAGGGAATTTTTGTTTCCAAACAGCGTTATTAAGGACTACATAGTTCTATTTGCCTTTGTTGTTGTTGAAGGGCAAAATCTACTTTTGGTCAAAGCTAATTAGTAGAGATGTGAGGAGATGTAAACCTCTGCTTTTCCTTTTGCAGGTAAGTGAACCTGGTGCTGGGCAGCGCTCTTGATGCTTCCTGTGTGGTGTGTAGTCATGTTGCCATTGTGTGGACTAACGCTCAGGAAGACACTGTAAAACACACTGCCATTCAGGTATTGTGGATGCTACTAGGGCGTGCGTCCCAAGAGAGCCGGTAAGTGGCTGGTTTCCATTCTAACTACACCCAGGATATTGGGGGGAGTCTACCTCCTCCCCCTGTCCATTCGTCCCTGGAAAAAGGCTCTGTTAGTGTTTCCAGTTGGCACAGAGAAAGAAATGAGAAATGAGATTCATTTTGCAGTTTTGTTGAGCATACTTTCAGAGTCTAATTTTTATCAAAAGTCTGAAATTATTTGGCATCGCTAATGTTTCAGATGTATGGGGCAATGTGGGGCCTTGCTTTGCGCATCTGGTCAAATTGGAATGAAAATTAGAATCTCGCCATACTTTGCGGATGTATTCTTCTTACAGTGGTCTTTGTGGCTTAAAAAAATTGCTGAGAGAGAATGAAATTCCATCCAAAGTACAGCCTTTTAAATTAGAAGTTGCCTAAGGAGTAGAATATTAGTAGACCTCATGTACGAATCGGTGGTTTAAGTCAAAGAGGTGTAATTGGAGTTTCTTTTTTACATATTTGAAGATGGCCTTGGTTAAGTGGATGCACAAATATGAGGTCTATTTTTAGAAGGAAATCTAAGAGCACATAGGAATGTGAACCCTTGTTTAGTTGACTTTTGAGAAAGTAAACGGCCACTGTCAAAAACTTAAAACTCTGAAGTAGTTTAAAAATGGCCAGTGTAGCTAATTTTCTAGCAATTAAAAGCCATGACTTTGTTTGGTCTAATTTATTAGCTGGCTATTTATGTTGAATATCATTATTACTGACTCTACATGACTAAAAATTGAGAAGTTAAAGTCAGTGGAATCTTTTTCTTTTTGTTTATTACTGAAAAACATCACTGTTGAGCATAAAGCTTAGAGCTGTGAAACCTTTTGGCTCACCTTTTTTCTAGAATTCTAATCTTGTATTTTTAAATTATTACTGGTTTATTTGTGAAAATAAAATCTCAACATTATGCTTAAACTCAATAAGCCTGTGATCAGTTCCTCATATTGCAGAATTCCCTGGGATTCTCATAGTCTATAAGTTTTTAATTCTGATTAGAACTAGATTTGTGTCTGCAACACTGAGCCCCTGAAAGCCACAGGTTTTGATCTTGCAGAGACCAAAGTTTCTTTAAAAACTCTGTTTGGAGTATGTGGTTCACATTTTATCTTCTTAAGCCCTGGAAGTTTTCAGAGATTTGCTAGCCAACGCATTCTCTTAAGAGCTTCAGCAATGGCCAAAGCTAATCTTAGAGGTGCTTTCTAGGCCCACTTTGGAATTTCCTTGAGTGATTTTGTTAGCAGTAGTGTGTCACCTGCACAATCCTTTAGAGGGTGTGCAGCCCAGCCTAGCTTGTGGGAGTGGAATCATTTTAGTGGCCTTCAAAGCAGGCCTTTTTCCTTTATTATTAAAATAAAGAGACTGAGTGGAAGGAAACTATTATATGTCTCCATTTTCCTGTATGCCATTCTCATCAGTGTGCTTGTTTGCATTTGAAAAATACAATAATTACCCAATTTCTTTCTCTGCTGTATTGTGCTTTTTTGAAGGAGTGATGTTGTTGATGTTTGCTGTGCATAGGAAGAGTTATGTTGAGTAAAGCAATGTGATCCAGGTGGCTGGAAAAGCAGGTCGTGTTTTGAGGGCGGCTGCACAAGTCTGAGCCTACCCTGTTCAGTGAGACATACCTTTGCATGTGTGAAACATAATCAATTACTTGATCTGTATGGATTTGAGGTCAAAAGAAAAGATATTTGTTTTTGTAAAAAGTATTTGTAAAATTGGTGTTAGAGTTGGATATATAGATATGGGAAATTTGGGAGTGCAAAGAAGACTAGAATGAGTTGGATGGGAACAAAATCAGGACTGGGAGCACACAGTGCGCCTCTAGCTCTTGTCTCTGCCTGAAGGATTTTTGCATCATGAAAAAGTGTATGTTGTGTTCCACACAGCTTGAGATATGTCATTCAAGATGTCTGAATGTAACTGTGATAGAGGAGACCTCCTTATGCTATTTCCTCAATAAAGATGTAGTGTCCAATAATTTCCCAGGAAAAGCAAAAGCTTAACTTGGACAAAAATGAAATGTGAAGAATTAAAATATTAATAGTTAAATATATTTTGTATGACTAAAGTCATTAATGCTTAACATAAGATTTTAGACAAATGATATAAATGAACTTTTTAGTCTGCAAGTAAAATATTAGCTGTTTCCCTAGAAGCAATTTTATGTATAGAAATATTTTTAATGCTGGGCCAGGGACATAGCTCAGTAGAATAAGCACTTTCCTGGCAAGCGTAAGATCCTGAGTTCAATCCCTGGTACCACCAAAAAATAAAAATAAATAATAAAATAATATATATAAATATTGCTATCATTTTCTAAAATCATACATTATGTAGTATTACTTAAACCCTTAGGTAGAGTAGCTTTGTAATTTTGGAATTCTAGATTCCTTTTAACTTTATGATAATAAAAAATTTATCATACCACAAAATTAGAGAAAATAGTCTAGTAAATGCATATTAGGTTTAATAATTTTCA
>PVKN010041335.1:0-10581 GCA_004027915.1 Capromys pilorides
GCTGCCCAACCCTTCCCCAGGGAGCAGGACGGCTGGGTCTTCGTGGAGCTGGACGTGGGCTCAGAAGGGAATGCAGACGGTGCTCAGATTCAGGAGGTGCTGCACATGGTCGTCTCTGGGGGCTCCATCGGCCCCTATATCACCTCTCCCCAGGGGTTCCAGTTCCGACGCTTGGGCACAGGTGAGCCTCCCCTGGGACTAGGACCCACTGCCTCACTTTCTCAGACCTGTGCGCATCTCCTCCCGTGGTCTCCACCATGGGCTGTCTCAGCATGGGTTTGTACACCTCTAGGTAAAGGAGCTCATGACTTCCTGAGTCTCCCCACCAACCTCTGGGGTCTTGGGTAGAGCAGAGAGGGCTTCCTCTAGCAAGTACGCACCAGGCCCAAATTCTTCTGTCTCTCTCTAGACTTCTGTACCCTGCCCCATGAGTCCCTTCTCCAGACAGTACTTGTAAGTGCAAATGATTTGTGTTCAGTCATAACCAACCCTGGTTTCCAGAGCACTGAGCGGATGCCAGGCCTTTGTTCCCTAGGCTCAGCCCAGGTTGCTTGTCGCTGTCCCCTCTGTCCTGTTGCAGCCCATGAGTCTTTGGGCCGGCTCTAATTCACTCTTGTAGGTGACAATTCTCACCCTGTCCCGAGTACCCTGTGTGGAAAGGCTCCACCATATCACCTTGTGAGTCCCACTCAGGACCCCAGAGCAGAACAAACTGCATCCCTACCTTAGTTTAACCCAATCAGCAAAGAATTGGTGGTCCATCACCTTCTTTGTTCTGCACATAGAAGCTCAGTTTAGTGCATCCAAAGGTCTCCGTTGGCTTCCCCAGGCCCAGGTCTAAAGAGGGTGCCCCGTCCTCTTCTCCTTTCCAAAGACTCCTAGCAGGGGTGGTGTAGTGGTCGGCTCAGCCCTCAGCTCCCAGGTCCTGGGTAGATGGCTTCTGACCACACCTTCCTTTCCAGCACAGACCCCCCCACCCCAGCCAGCTGCTGTGGGGGTCGCAGTGACCCCAGGTGAGAGTAGAAACCTAGCCAGGTCCAGTGGGGAACAGAGAATTTAGGAGCTGGAGAGAAAGAAGGACAAAAGCCAAATGGCTGGGCCACCTTCCGCTCTCCTCCTCTGTCCTCACTGGCCCAGGCTATGGCTTGCATGTGTGTGGTGTGGTGGCTGCATGTGTGCGGCATGTCAACTGCATACAGCTCTGTGGAAGGGGCGGGTAAGGCCACTGTCACATGTCTCATGCCTGGTGTGTGCTCCGGTCATGTCCACCTAGTACTCCTTGCCCTCACTTTCTGCTACAGTGGCCTGACACAGGCCCAAGGTCTCCTCACAGCCCTGTGGTCCCTGTGCTGTGTCACACCCTCCAGCAACTACAGGCCTGTACCTCTGACCCGCTCCCACTCTCACAGTGCCCCAGTTCCCGAGGGTCTGCACCGAGGCTGAGTTTGCTTGCCACAGCTACAACGAGTGTGTAGCCCTGGAATACCGCTGTGACCGGCGGCCTGACTGCAGGGACATGTCTGATGAGCTCAACTGTGGTGAGGGGCTGTCTGGGAGCATAGGCCAGGGGGCCTGAATGTGTGGGTGGAGCACAGGAAGTGGGTGGGAGGGTGAGGGCAGGGGGTGCTGGGTGCAGCAGGGAGTAGACTTGAGGGGTATAAGGAGAGTCTACGGACTGCAGGGCCAAGGGGTGAGGAGCCCTCTGCTAACCACCTGGAGTACTTTGTTCACAGAGGAGCCGGTCCCTGAGGTCGGCTTTGCGCCGTCAGAGGTTGTGGAGACATCACCTTTAACACCCAGGCCACCAGAGGCAACCACCACACAGCGGCCAGCAGATACCCACCGTCCCCAGACTCTGCTTCCCCATCTGGCTACACGTGTCCCCTGTGAGCCCCATGAGGCCACATGCCACAGTGGCCACTGCATCCCCAGAGACTACCTCTGTGACGGGCAGGAGGATTGCAAGGATGGCAGTGATGAGCTGGGCTGTGGTGAGCCACGGGCAGGGGCTGTGGGAGCTGTGCCAGGTGCTGGCGAGGGAGGCCCTGCTGAGCACTGCTCTGTCCTACAGGGCCACCCCCACCCTGTGAGCCCAACGAATTCCCCTGTGGAAACGGGCATTGTGCCCTCAAGCTGTGGCGCTGTGATGGCGACTTCGATTGTGAAGACCGCACGGATGAGGCCAACTGCCGTGAGTGTCCCTTGGTGCTGCTGGCCCGCCTGGCCCAAGCCATGTGCACCTCATCACCCCAGACAGGTGTTAGCCTCTCTGAAGACAAACATCAGAGATTGGTCTCTGGTCTGGACAGGTGGTGCACACCTGTAATCCCAGCTGCTTAGGAAGCTGAGACAGGAAAATCGCAAAGTCAAGCCTAGCTGGGTTACACATAGTGAGACCCTGCCACAAAATTTTAAAAAAATGGCTGGGGATTTTTTTCTACCAGCTCAGTCGCAGAGTACTTGCCTAGTATGTGCGAGTCCCTGGGCTCTATACCTAGCACTACAAAAAAAATTAAAATAAAAATTCATCTCAGACCAGAGCTATGAGGCCCTAGGCCCCAAGCTGCAGGTGGCTGGACTGTCCATGGTTTGTGCCTGTATTGCTCTGCTGAATTTTTGTAGTCGTTGGTCTTTGTTGCTGTGGAGAAGTTGGGCATGAAATAGGTGCCTAAAAGAATGTGATATGCTGGGGCCCCTCATTGCTGGGGTCCTGGTATGCAGATGAGTCGAAGCCCTGCCCTGTGGGCTGTGTGAGTCCACTTCATGCTGCGGGGAGAAATACCCAAGCCTAGGTACTTAATAAGCAATAGAGGTCTATTTGGCTCACAGCTCTGGAGGCTGGGCAGTCCAAGATCCAGGGACCAAATCTGGCGAGGGCCTTTTTGTTGCGACCTCGCATGGCAGAGGGATCACATTTAACGAGGGGGAGGGCCAAATCATCCTCTTCATCAGGAGCCCACTCCTGTGATAGCCACATAAACCCAGGCACCAGGGCACCACACTGTTGCACTGGGGATCGTTTCCAACATGTACACATTCATTTATTTTTTATTTTTTATTTTTTGTCTTTTTGAGACAGGGTCTCACTATGCAGCTCAGGCTGGCTTTGAGCTCACTTTTGTAGCCCAGGCTGGTCTTGAACTTGCACTGATCCTCCTGCCTCAGCCTCCCAAATGCTGGGATTACAGACGTGCGCCACCACGCCGGCAACATGTACACATTCAAAACAGAGCATTTTGCTAAAAGTTTTTCCCGTAAAGCTGGTTCTAACTCATTTGTTCCTTCATCTACTCAGGTCTTCAGCCATCTTTTAGTCCATCTGATCATCCTTTCAACCTTCCATCCATTCATTGGCCAACAGTCTATCCATCCATCTATCCAACGTCCATCCATCCATTCATTTATCCTTTTCTACCTAACTCATCATCTAGCCATCTGGCCCAATGTGCTGACACATGCCTGTAATCCCAATAGTTGGGAAGCTGAGGCAGGAGGATCCTTGTGAGTTCAAGACCAGCCTGGGCTACAAAGTGAGCTTAAGGCTAACCTGAACTGCATAGCAAGACCCTGTCTGAAAAAGACAACAAACAAAAATGTAGGGCCGATGAGATGGCTCAGTGATCTAAAGCGCCTGCTTAAACAAGCTTAGTAAGCACAGGGACCATGGTTTGATCCCCAGCACCACATACTGTGTCAGCCCCACCTCCAGGGCAGGCTGAGCTGGCATATATATATGAAAGATGAGGATATAGCTCAGTGTAAAGACTCTGGATTCTATGCCCAGTACTCTTCTCTCTCAAAATCCTAATGTTTCATTAGGAAATAGCCAAGCCAATAAACTGACTCTTTAAAAAAAAAAAAGTAGCCATTCACTCATCCATCTACACCCCTCCCATCTATTCCACTATCCATCCTTCCATCCACTGCCCATCTCCCAGGTCTCCATCCATCCATCCACCCACCCACCCACCCACCATCCTTCTTGCCGTCCAACTATCTATCCATCGCAGACCCATTCATCTTGTCACTATCTTGGACAGTATTGATATGACAGTTAAATAGGTGAGGGAGGCTGGAGGATCAGAGACACAAGGAACCAGGTGGTACCTTGTGTGTCCTGCCTCAGGAGGTGAGCCTGAACTTATCATTCTGAGGTTGAAGAGAATCCTCAAGCCATTTCCCTGAGACCCAAGGTTGTTTATCTGGTGTGCATCAGCATTTTCTGTGGTCAGCCTACCTGGCTTTTCCTATCTTCCTCCACCTTTCCTGCCCTGCAGTGGTCCCTGGGTAGGGGTAGCACCGGCAGGCTCTAAGCTTACCTGGGAATGCCAGCCCCTGTGGAGAGAGGAAGTCATGAAGGGCTTGCGTTGAAAAGCCCTCTCAGAGACCTCTGCTGGGGAAGGCCGCATGCTTGTTGACAGAGCCTGGAGTGGAGAGCAAGTGAAGCTAAGTGGCCCCTTGGGGGCCCTGCAGAGGCTTGGGTCTGAGTGTGTCACAGATAGCGGCCTCTTGCTCCTGTCTGGATGCATGGCTTCCACTCCTGCATGGTGCCTTCCTTGCTCTCTCTGTCTCCCATGCTTTGTCTCTTCGCAGAAGAACATGCATCACTATTTTTTTTTAAACTTTATTTTATTTTTATCTATGTTATGGCTGGCTCAGCCTGTGCTGGGGGCGGGGCTGGCACAGTATGTGGTGCCAAGGATCGAACCGCGGTCCCTGCTGTTGACTAAGTTTGTCAAAGCAAGCACTTTAGACCGCTGAGCCATCCCACCGACCCCGAACATGCATCACTATTAAAGATGTTTAGTGGGACCCAGTCCTGTGGCAAGCAGCCCCCGTTGATGGGTGACTGCTCCGGGTCAGTCACCTGTTCCAGAGCATGGAGCCCCCAAGAAGGCCCTGCCATAACCGGTCTCTTGTAAGGCCTGCCTAGTATGGAGCACAGTGCAGGTTACCCATGGCTACAGATACCAACTCCTCTGGCTGTACCTGAACAGGGCTCTTGTCCATTCAGAATGGTGCTTCTCTAACTCTGAAGGTGGCTGATGACGGGAGTAGCTATGTTTTAGTCTGTTTTCTCATAACTATAATGAAATACCCAAAGCAGGACAACTGTGTAAAGACAGGAGGTGTGTTTAGCTCACAGTTTAGAGGATGAACGCTGGAACAGCATAGTGTAGGCGCTGGTGAGACTGTGCCTTGTCTGAGTGACCTCATGACAAATGGTCATGATGGGGATAAGAGCAGGAGGAAGTGGTCACATCTTAAACAGGAAATCAGGGGAGACTAGGATCCATCGTGGCTCCTGTGAACACACTCTGGGGACCTAAGGACCTCCCACTAGGCCTCATCTCCTGAGGTTCCTACTCTTTCCACATCACCCGAGTGGAACCAGACTTCCACCACATGAGCCTTTAGGGATGCACAGCCTCCAAGCCACGGCTACTAAGGGATGCTGTGACGTGGCTGTGATGTGTCAGTTTTTGGAGGGATGAAGAGGGAGTAAGTGGCAGAGTTCAGGCAGGGTGAGGAGCTATTCCATAGCAGACTGGCAGCTGTGCTGTGTGCTGTGACAGTGGCGGCTGTTAGGTGACCGAGATGAGGCTGGCCCCGGGGCTCCTAGGAGAGGGATCAGGTGGGGGGAGGCTGTTTCTGGGAGCCAGTAGGGGATGAAGTGGCTTTCCTTGAGGACAGTGCCCCTGTGCCCACACCACCCGGCTCTGTCCCTCAGCCACCAAGCGCCCCGAGGATGTGTGTGCGCCCACACAGTTCCGGTGTGTCTCCACCAACACGTGCATCCCGGCCAGCTTCCACTGTGACCAGGAGACCGACTGTCCTGACCGAAGCGATGAGTTTGGCTGCAGTGAGCAGGGAGCTAGGGGCAGATGGGCCTGTCCCCCTGGGGCCCTCCCTCCCCCTAGGCCCTCAAACACCTCATACCTTCTCCCATCTCCCCAGTGCCTCCCCAGGTAGTAACCCCTCCTCAGGAGACCATCCAGGCCTACCGGGGCCAGACAGTGACCCTCACCTGTGTGGCCACCGGCGTCCCCACCCCCATCATCAACTGGAGACTCAACTGGGGCCACATCCCCTCTCATCCCAGGTACAGCTCTGGACCAGTGGGAGGTCCTCTGAGGCCTGGCAAAGCCTCGGCAAGCAGCCCAGGAGTGACCCGCTTTCTCTGTGCCATCAGGGTGACCGTGACCAGCGAGGGTGGCCGTGGCACGCTGACCATCCGTGATGTGAAAGAGTCAGACCAGGGTGCCTACACATGCGAGGCCATGAACTCCCGTGGCATGGTGTTTGGCATCCCTGACGGAGTCCTGGAGCTCGTTCCACAGCGAGGTATGGGGCCAGCCTACAGGCACCAGCACAGGTGGAGCCGGGACCCCCGTCCATGGCCCGACGCAGCCCTCCTCTGCTCCCTGCAGGCCCCTGCCCCGATGGGCACTTCTACCTGGAGGATAGCGCCTCATGCCTGTCCTGCTTCTGCTTCGGTGTCACCAATGTGTGCCAGAGCAGCCACCGCTTCTGGGACCAGATCCGGCTACGCTTTGACCAACCTGGTGACTTTAAGGGTGAGTTGGGGGCTTGGGGCTATAGCAGCTCAGGGGACACCAGGCTCTGGCCCACTCAGAGAGGACAGCACGTGCCACCCAGCCTGGGGCCAGGGTGGAAGTGACACAGAGTTGCCAAAGAAATACAGAGCCCCAAAAGAAGAGCATTTCAGGGGAAACCAAACACTTTTAGGTGAAGCCAGATACTGCAAGCTCAGCACTATTTCCGGATGAGAACCCCGAGGTTCTGGGAAGCTAGGGGCACCCTTGGAGCGACACACAGACTACAGGCAGAATGGAACCTGGAGCTATTGGGTTGAGATCTGGGTGGCGAGGGTGGGTGAGGCTCCAGGCAGATGTGCAGCCTGAGTGTGGATGGTGAGCAGGAGGGAGGCCCTGGAGGTGGCCCAGCTGGGAGGAAGATGGCAGGCAGGGGCCCTGGGGCCGGGCTTTGGGAGCTGTATATGATCATTTCCAGATTAGGGGCCAGGGGAGACACTTTCATCAGTCAGGTGCAGACTCAGCCTTCAGAAGGACCTTTTTAAGAATCAAAGCTGTTCCTGGCTTTGGAGGTAATGAGCTACGCATGTGGCATGCAGTCACTGGCCACGGTGGCTGGTCACATGGTAATGCAGTCATTCAGGGCCTCAGCTGTAGTAGCCACCTCGTAAGCACTCCTGGGTGTACCGTGGGGGAAGCGCAGGTTTGTAGATTTGTCATCCAGAAGCTTCCATAGGGTGATGCTACCTAAGACTGGGGCTGCTGTCCAGAGGGGGTCCATGTCAGGTGACTCTGTGTGTGTGTGTGTGTGTGTGTGTGTGTGTATGTGTAGGAGAGGGCTAGACCTGAGGACCCGTCGTAACAACAGCAGTGAGAAGGGCTAGTTACTTTTCGAGCACTTTCTTAGCAGTGCCCTCTATTTTAACCATTGCAAATCAGCCTGTTCATTTTATCTCCCTAACAACTATGAGGTGGACCATGATTGGTACCATTTTATAGATACAGCAACTGAGGCTCATGCATCTCCAGCAAGGTGTAGCCAGGACCCGGGCTCCGGGTCTTGAGCCTTTTGAGGCTCTCTGCTGCCCCCACTGCGCTGTTCCGAGCCTGACAGTCCAGGGAGCTCAGCAAGTGAAAGGCTCTGAGATGTCCTGCTGGCAAGAACCTCCCCGATCTTTCTTTGACCTTGTGGTTCCTAAATGGGTCCCAGGTGTCACTGGACAGCGTTGGCTTCCCCAGGGCTGATTTGGGAAGTACTGCTCCGAAACTTCAAGGGGAGAGAAAGACCAGGAGAGCTGAGGGCAGTGACTCGCACCTCGAATCCCAGCTACTCAGGAGGTCAGGGTAGGAGAATCACCAAGTGGGAGTCAGCCTGGGCAGCTTAGTGAAACCCTAGCTCAGATCAGAATGGGCTGGGGATGTAGCTCAGCGATAGAGCATCGAGCACCTGCCTGTACTCACCAGGTGGGTTCCTTGGTACTAAAGAACAGGAAGAGCAAGAGGAGGAAAATGCGGGACTTCACTTTGGAAGAAAGCCACAGTTTTCTCTAAGTTAGACCTACCACAGAGCTGTTTCACCCTTCCGGGCTCTGTCCTCCAGCAGCCGCTCTGTCCTCACAGCTCCTCTGCCCCCCACAGGTGTGAATATTACCTCAGCTGCGCAGCCTGGCGTACAGCCCCTGGCCTCCACCCAGCTGCAGGTGGACACCACCCTGCAGGAGTTCCAGCTGGTGGACCTGTCGCGCCGCTTTCTCACTCACGACTCTTTCTGGGCTCTGCCTGAGCAGTTTCTGGGCAATAAGGTGAGGGCCAGCTCACCTCGACCGAGCCCTCCTCTGTGCCCTGGACCCCCCCCACCCCCACCCCAGGCCCCTTTCCCCTGACCCTGGGCTCAGGAAGGCACAGTGAGGGAGGAACCAGAGGACTGCACGTGGCTGCTCAAGGAGGGTACAGGGGACAGCACTTGTGCCTGCAGCTGCCCTGCCCTAACCTACCCCTTCTCGACCAGGTGGACTCATATGGTGGCTCCCTGCGCTACAAGGTGCGCTATGAGCTGGCACGAGGCCCACTGGAGCCTGTGGAGCGGCCAGACGTGGTCCTGGTGGGGGCTGGGCACCGCCTGCTCTCCCGAGGCCACACAGCCACCCACCCCGAGACTCTGAACCAGCGCCAGGTCCAGCTCTCAGAGGTTGGTGGCATTTGAACTCAGGGGCCGCCCAGGTGGGGGCAGCAGCTGGGCGTGGGCATGCAGCAGGGGGTGGCACTGACGTGTGACTTCTCCTCGCCCACCCCAGGAGCACTGGGTGCACGAGTCCGGCCGGCCTGTGCAGAGGGCCGAGATGCTGCAGGTGCTGCAGAGCCTGGAGGCGGTGCTCATCCAAACGGTGTACAATGCCAAGATGGCCAGCGTGGGGCTGAGTGACGTCACCATGGACACCACAGTCACCCACACCACCAGCCACGGCCGCGCCCACAGTGTGGAGGAGTGCAGGTGCCTGGCCCAGCAGGGCTGCAGATCACAGGGACCCTGATGAGCATAGGAGAAGAACAGCAGGGCCTCAGTTCCTGCAGCCGCTCTCTCTCGGTCCTGTCCCTGCAGGTGCCCCATCGGCTACTCCGGCCTGTCCTGCGAGAGCTGCGCTGCCCACTTCACCCGGGTGCCCGGCGGGCCCTACCTGGGCACCTGCTCTGGCTGCAACTGTAATGGCCACTCCAGCTCCTGCGACCCTGTGTATGGCCACTGCCTGGTGAGTAGTGCCAGCTGGCACTAAGATATCAGATAGACACAGGCATGGTGTGAGACACCCTTGTGCCCATAAGATTAGCACAAGCCTCCAGAGTGACTATCATGGCTGATATAAAAGCTGCCGTTACCTTGGGCTGGATCAACAAAGATACAATATCCAGACACGGGAGATCTTCCACCCTCTCTGTTCTTAATGCTGGAGGGCGCTGTGTGAGGCAGGGCACTGTGTGAAGCATGGCCCTTATGAAACATCCCTCGGGGTAGGAGCCTAGACAGCATTTCTTACAAATAGTGGAGAACAGGGATTGTGAAGCTCAGCAGGGCGGGACTGTTATCTCCAAATCCCTGAACAGCTGCCAGCAGTAAAGAAATGGAGTTCAAGGCCAGAACTGGCCAGTAGTGTGGGTTGGAAGACGCCTCGAAGCCCTCACCCCAGCCTGTCTGGCTAAATCCTCCCTGCAGAGTTGAGCTGCTCCCTCTGCTCTCCTCCTAGAATTGCCAGCACAACACAGAAGGACCACAGTGCAACAAGTGCAAAGCCGGCTTCTTTGGGGATGCCACAAAGGCCACGCCCACCGCCTGCCGGCCCTGCCCATGCCCATACATCGATGCTTCCCGCAGGTCAGATCTGGCTCGGGCTGTGGGATGGAGGCAGAGGGCTGGATTCAAATCCTGCCCTCATCACTGAGTTTTCTTGTTTGCCATGAGTTCTCTGGCCTCTGTTCCCCTTTCCTTGTAATCACACGGTTGCTATGGGCTGCAGTTGCTATGAGACTGCAGATCAGGGTCTGGTGGGCAGCCAGGCAGGGCCACACCTCCTAGCATGCTATGGCTGAGTGGACAGCAGTCATTTCTGGGGTGGGCGTGTCAGGCCTGGTTCCCAGCCCTGCCTCATGCCTGCCCATTTGGCACCCACAGATTCTCAGACACTTGCTTCTTGGACACGGACGGCCAAGCCACGTGTGACGCATGTGCCCCTGGCTACACAGGTCGCCGTTGTGACAGGTGAGAGAGGTCCAGAGGACCATGTAGGGGTTGTACTTGGGAGTCGAGGGAGGGCTGCTGATGCCTCTGTCTCTCCCAGATGCGCCCCTGGATACGAGGGCAACCCCATCCAGCCCGGTGGAAAGTGCAGACCCACCAGTGAGTGTCCAGGCACCTACCCAGGCCTCCCCCCTTCCCAGTTCCTTCCTGGAACCTGGCCTGAACCCAGGATCCCGGAGAGCCACCTCCCTCTACCTGTCTGTCCTGGCTCTGTCTGTCCTGGCTCTTTCCCCC
>PVKN010041336.1:0-10571 GCA_004027915.1 Capromys pilorides
GAGGAGGAGGAGGAGGAGGAGGAGGAGGAAGAGGAGGAGGAGGAAGAGGAGGAGGAGGAAGAGGAGGAGGGGGAAAGGAGGGGAAAGGGGAGAAGGAGGTAGGGAGGAAGAGGCGGAGGAGGAAGTTATTTCTAAAAGAAAAGACCCTAACTCAGGCCTCAGCCTCCTTTCTGCTATAGTTACAGTTGAGTTTGTTTCCATCCTGGATTTCCTGCCTATCTCTTCTCCCTGCCTGGACCAGGAGAGAGGTGTGGCAGATACAGGTTTCCAGCGCCTGCTCCTTCCCCGTCGGAGGGCCTGGGCTTAGTCCTGCAACTTTACCATTTTCGGAAAGCTGTGTCTTAGCCAAAGAAGTCTGTATTGAAAAGGTTGCATTTGGCGCCTGGGTTGGGGAGTCCCTTGCCAAGGCTCTAGATGAGACAAGTTTGTGAGCCCTCACCTGCAGCGCGGGGAGCTCACAGAGACAGAGAGAGAGAGAGAGAGAGAGAGAGAGAGAGAGAGAGACAGAGACAGAGACAGAGACAGAGACAGAGACACAGAGACAGACAGAGAGACAGAGACAGATGGAGACAGACAGAGAGACAGAGACAGAGACAGAGAAACTGAAAGGACTGAAAGAACAACAAAAAGAAAAACAGCTGTGACAGGCTGCAACCCAGTGTGAGATGGCATCCTGGGGGGGGGAGGGGGAAGGGGGGAGGTTGCAAGTGCAGAGAGCCCTGGAGACATTGCTGTGGGGCTTGCTGCAAAGACAAAGATGAGTGCTAACTGGGCGTTTTGATGTCCAAGGCCTTTCCTCTCAGCCAGCTGGGTTAGGAAGAATCCTTTCAATGGTTGATGAAGGAGACAACGCAAGGTGTGCCGGAAAATTCAGGTTGGGCCGTTCCCTTCACACCGCACTCCCCGCGGCAGAGCGGATGGGCACCTCGCAGGGGCGCATCCTAGGTCCGGCTGGATTTTCTTCCCCTTCGCGAGGGCGCCGCCTGGAGGAAACCCTGGTGAACCGAGGGAGATGGGTCCTGAGAGGCTGCAGGTCCCAGTGTTCTGGGCTTGACGCCTTGAGCAACAAGTTGCCTGTCTTGCCTGGATCTTCCAGGAGTAAGAGGTGGAGGGTGTGCTTTGGGATAATCCACACACGTGCACACATGCTCACGCGCACACACACACAGGTGACTCACTTTGCCTAAGAGGGGTCAGGGTTCAAGGGCAAGACTGCCCCGGGGCGCATATCTGTTTCAGCTACCTGCCCACTGGGCATTGCCGACGAACTCTCCGGAGGCTAAGGCACTGCAGAGTCACGCTTGCAGTGTTCTAATTCCACAGTTAGGCGGGCCTGGGAGGAGGCTGTCAACTGCACGGAGGAAAAAAGGAGACATGCCAAAGTTCTTGACATCGCCAGATACTGCTCCCAAGTGGCTAGAGTGACCCTTGGAGACACGGGGCACACTCTGAGGTCACTTCCTTGACACGAGTAAGAAGAAAACACTCTCAGCGAAGCTCTACACCTGCAGAGGTCTAGATGCACCCTGCATCAGTGGGCGTCACACCACAGGGTCTCCTTCTGCCCACTGGAGGGGTGCATTGTGGGCCTACCTCAAAATTGCCCACTGAGCTCACATGTCTGACACCAATTTCTCTGCTTTAAATTGTGTGAATGATTTGTGGCTGAGAGCTGTGAGATTCTTCAGACACATTGCTCCTCTGTGTGAACTCAGGAGGGGTTAGAGGGGAGAGAAAGCCAGTGGGGGGGTGGTCTGTGTCAATATACTAAAATAGTGGAGTTTTCCAGCAAACAAATTATTAGAAACAAATGAGTTAAAATGATGTGATCATTAATCACTTTCTCTCAGCCAGACGTAGAGAGTTTTCAGTGAGGGTTTCTATCTTTACTGGTGGAGTAAACAGACAGAGAGAGTAAAAGGGAAACGCTAGCTTTGCTAAAGCTGAGCATCACGCTGTTTTAAACCAAGTATTAGGGAACAGCCGATGTGCCCCATGAAATTATAAAGGAGCAAGAGAGTTACAGCTTGAAAGGCGGGCCAGAGCTGCTGCCACAGAGTCCAGAGCTGTGCGCCCTGATACCTGCCCCATGTACACTCCCAGTTCCTTTTGGTTCTAAGTCCAGGATAGCTAGTCTCAAGGGTCAGCTGATTGTGAATCTTCTTAAGGAGGAGCAGGTGCCCAGGAGAAGATCACGGTTGTCAGGGTGGGAGGCACTGGCATGGCCTGGGCCATCAGGATCTTAATGAAGGACCTGGCTGATGAATTTGCTCTTGTTGACATCATGGAGGACAAATTGAAGGGAGGGATGATGGATCTTCAACATGGCAGCCTTTTACTTAGAAACTGTCTCTGGCAAAGACTATCATGGAACCAGAAATTCCAAGCAGGTTGTTATCCCTGGTGGAGTACATCAGCAAGAGGAAGAGAGTCGTCTTAATTCGGTGCACTGTAATGTGAACATCTTCAAGTTCAACATTCCTAAAGTTGCCTAGTCCCAGTTGCAAGTTGCTTGTTGTGTCCAATGCAGTGGACATCCCGGCCTATGTGGCTGGAAAGATAAGTGGCTTTCCCAAGAACCATGTCATCAGAAGTGGTTGCAGCCTGGATTTAGCCAGGTTCAGCTACCTAACAGGGGAAAAGGCTGGGTGTTCCTCCACTAAGCTGCTCTGGCTGGTTCCTGGGAGCATGGGAGACTCCAGCATCCCCATGTGGAGTGGCATGAACTGAACGTTGCTGGTGTTGCCCTGAAGAATCTGCACACTGAGTTAATAGGAACATTGGAAAGAGGTTCACAAACAGGTGGTTGACAGAGCTTACAAAGAGATCTAACTGAAAGGCTCCACATCCTGGGCCACTGGACTGTCAGTGGCAGACTGGGGGCAGAAAGCATTTCTACCATGATTAAGAGGCTCTGTGGAATAAAGGATGACGTCTTCCTCAGTGTCCCTTGTGTCCTGGGACAGAATGGGATCTCCGATGTTGTAAAGGTGACTTTGATGCCTGCGGAAGATGCATGTTTGAGGAAGAGCCTGGATACTTTGTGGTCAATCCAGAAGGAACTGCAGTTTTATAATCCTCCAATGTCATCACGTCACTGTCTAGCTACAGGAGGGTTCAGTTGGAGTTGTGCCAGTTGTCCTTTTGATCTGATGTGCGGTTGAAGTGATACCGTTAAGATGGGCTGGAGAAAACATCAGTTTCCCAAAGTTAGAAATAGATATGGTTCACAAAACCACGCAGTTCTGTCCTGATGCCAGATGGTGCTGCACTTGTAGTCCTAGTTAGTATGAAGTAGCCCAGTAGGTTCTACTCACCTCTCCAACAGTGTGTGCTACTCTGTTACACAGCTTCACCCACGAAGCCTTCACACACACACACACACACACACACACATATATGTATATGTATATATATATATATATATATATATATATGTATCACATTGCTGTACAATATAAAAAGGAGAGATCTACTTGTGAACAATGTAACCCTGTATCACACCAACAATACCACTATACCAAATAAATCATGAACCGTGACTACTGTCAATGTATTGCAATAATAAAAACAATTGAAAACCAAAGGATTGCTAGACATCACATCACATCATATACAAAAAATCTTTAATGTCCACAATAATCTGAACTTCATCTATAATTTCTCAGGATTTTAACAAATCACTCTGCACTAAGGCAAGCTTTTATCAACATAAACTTTTCATTTAGTAGGAGTATAATTGTTTAAATCAAGAATGTGCCTCAGGAGCCCTGTGCACTCAGGACAGGATCTGTGGAAAGCGATTGGATCATCTACCTTAGGAGTCAGGTCCTGGGTAGAGGAAGTGTTGGGCCCATGCTGGCTGCTCTTTTCTCGCTGCTTCCTGGCCTCCATCAGGTGAGCAGCCTTCCTCCAGGATGCCCCTCTGCTATGTCATTTCCTGTTTTGGGGGCAGCTGACCATGGGCTGGAACCTGGAACCAAAAACCACCTCCTCCTTAGGCTATGTGTGTTGGTTGTTTTTCCCAAGGGATAAAGAAAGTGGCTAAGAGGAAAAGTTTCTCATTTGTGTAGAAAACCAAAATATTAAAAAATAGTTGAGATGTTAACTGGGCTGTGTTGGACAACAACAAAACAAAACACATTATTACTTTGTTATGACATAAATCATATATTAGCTCTACCATATTCACTCTAAGTAACCACTGTGTTACATATTTCATTTAAAATGAATCACTGCAGAAAATCTAAAGCCTTAGTATATAATTTAATTCTTCATAGAAAATATATGGGGATATATATCAGGACTTATTAATGTATATATAACACCCTCTGAATACATAAACTTATTGAGGAGAATGACTAAAGAATTACCTTAATAAAAGACCACACATGAACATGTCCATTAGATGAAGATAGTAATTTCCAAGCTATAATTTTCATGGAAATATTCTTAAATTGAAATTCATGATCAGGATGAGAATAAGCATAGTGATAAAAACAGAGTGGAGAAAGTGAAATTGTTTCAGGAACTCTAGAATGGCTGCTTTGTATTCATCAAGGAAGTAATCACAAGTCTAGCTATCTTGTGATGACCTCTGGTAATCTTCCCTTTTTAGTATTTAGGTCACTGTGCAGATCCCTACCACACTGAATCTGGCAAAAGAATACAGTGGCTGATCATTGTGCATCACTTTCAAGGCTAGGTAATAGGAGATATTGTATCATCTGCTTTCATTTCTTGGCTATTTTCTCTACAGGAGGCAAGCTGCCCTACTGTAAGATGCTCAAGCAGCCAGGTAGAAGGGCCCCACTGAAAGGAAATCACCAGTCACATGACAAGTCACCTTGAAATAGATCCTGCAGTCCCTCTAGGCCCTTCAGATAACCGCAACAACAACTGGTATCCTAGCCTCTGGAAAGTGAGTGACACTTGAAGATGAAGCTCCATTTCCTCTCTCTTTTTATGTAATACTTGGTTCCTGCCCTTCAAAAGCACGCAGTGAAGGGGAAGGGTTAACATATAAACATAAATATTTGCAGGGGTAGAAGAGAAACTTGAGCATCCAAGGTAACTATGTTGAAGCATTGTGAGTTTATCTGTGGCCCTTAACTTATAAGTGGCACAAGAAGTCTGTGTGCATTCTGATCACTGTGTGTGAATTCCACATCTGTTATAAAGCATTCCTATGAAAGCAGACACATGGCCAAGGGCAGCCAGTGGTGACAGATTGTTATGGTTTATGTCTAGTTGTCCCCCCAAAGCCTCATGCAATCGCGGGGTGGGGATGATCCACTGGAATTATATGTTTTAGCACTGATGGGACTATGGGTCTGAGTACTTCTGGGATTATGGGTGTGGTCTAGAGCAGATATACTAAGGCAGAAAGCCTGAATGTAATATAAAGAGAGACAGAGAGACAGACTCTCTCTGCTGCTCTCTGGTACCCTGATTGGTCAGTTGCCTCTGTTGCAATTATTGCCTTCTGCCGCCATGAACTGGATGCCCTCTGCCCTGCTCCACTCAGCCTTGGGCCAGCCAAATATGGACTGAAACTGCCAGTAACAGTGAGCTAAATAAATCTTTCCTTCCTTCATTTTGAGTGTCAGGTATTTGTCCCAGCAATGAGTAAAAAGTAACTAAGACACAGATAATTGAGAGGAAGTCATTAGAGCTGGACTATGAGGCCCAAATCCCAGCCCTGCCATGTGGTCCAGCCATGTGGTCTTGATTGAGTCACCTAATCGTAACTACTCACCTGTAAAATAAGGATTGTGATCATACTAGATTCATAATATTGCCATAAGGAATGGCTGAGTCTGTTCAGGTACTGCACTGAGACTGGTTCCTGAGACACAGGTGGTACTGACAGCACTGGATTCACCATGGAGGGAGAAAGAGAACCAAGTTCACCTCTTACCAGTTTTAGGATAAGTATAGAACTTGACACCAAATTCAGCGACTTCCTATAGGTGATGGATTTTGGTGAAGATATAATCTCTGTATTGAAGACAATACGGAGAAAAACACACTTTCCCATTTTGTTACTTAGCTTGAGCTACTAAGCAGTGCAGGCTTTGCAGGAAACTTTGAACCAAGACTACAGATAAGATGAGACACCCACCCACCCACCACTGAAGCTTTATGTAAGCCAGCAATTAGAGCCAGGCCAGGGGGTCAGTGCTGCATCACAGAGCAAGAGCACTTTGCTCTGTATCGTGGCTGGACAGTTGGTTCTCTGCACTCTCCAAGGCATGAGCTGAACTAGTACAGATTGTTGAACAACTTTGGCTTTGTGGTCATCCTGCAGAAACGTCACTCTGTCAAGAAGTCTTTCATTCAACAAACAGGCAGTGTGCTTCTACTAAGGGAGTAGCTGAGCTAGATTTTAGGGATCAAATACTGAGAAACAAGTTCACAGGCCAGTGCCTCTGATGGTCACACGGTGAGGGGGTGGCAGATGTGTCAAGAGATCACAAAGTAGGTGTTAATGGCAAGGACAAAGTCTTATAAGCACATTTCATAGAGATTTGACCTGCCAGGAGAGGTCAAGAAAGATTTCATCTATGGAATGACACTTAGAAGTCTGTATTGGAAAGATGAGTAGGACCTGGCCGGGTAAGGTCAATGGTGGGGGTGGGGAGGAATGAGTGTTCCAGAAAAAAAAATTTTAAAGACCTGTGACCTGCTAGAGAACCAACCACAGTGGACGAAGCACAGAAAGGAAGAGACAGGGGACAGATACAGGATCAGAGCCCAGAGTGGTGTCAGGTCCGTGCAGGCCTTGAAGATGACATTAAGGATTTGGGCTTTCATGTTAAAACACATAGGAAGTTAGTGGAGGGCTTTAATCAGGGAGTTACCCTAGCAGAACTATGTGTTGATTGAAGGAGAGAAAGGATGGATGCTGGGAGAGTCAGTGGGGTGATGGCAGTGTTGGTGAGACTGTGGCCATGAACTCAGTGGAAGAAATGATCAGTTAGACTAGAGGAGCTCATGAAAGGGGGATGTGATGACATACTGGGGTGCACCATTTACAGAACAAGACGACTGGGAGAGGGTCCATTGGGAACAGGAATGGTGATGAAGGAGCGGGCAGCAGAGTGAACGTGGGTGCTGGCCACAGTATCAAATTTGGGGGAAATTTTTAAAAAGACTTCAAAGACATTTTATTTTTTAAGTATTTTATTATGGCACACAGGATAGAGTATGGAACAATGTTCTTGCTTCAACCAAGTCTTTCTCAAATCAACCAGCTGTTTCCATTGGGCTAGTCACGTTTGCCACCTACTTTACAGCTACCTGAGGCTGAACCATGTGTATCCACCTATGATTAATGAGCATAAATGTGACAGCTTGGTTTCTGAGGAGACACTTCATCTTTATAGCAGTGCGAAGGGATCATGTAACTTGAAATTGAGACCACTTTGGTTTAAGGTGAAATTCATAACTTTCAAACGTCATCTTCACAACAGATATTGAACAAAGTTAACAGGCGAAGCATTTTAAGAACAGAAGCGAAGCAGCAGAGAGATAATTCAATCTATATTCTATATCAAAGGCAAAGATAAGACCTTTTATAACTTTACAGTGGACATGGACAGATTGAGGTGTATTTTATGCAATGTTCAATCGGTTATTGAAATTTAAGTATTCCACAACTAAGACGTGTAGAGCAATACCAGTGTAACACACAACATTTTATCTCCCCCCAAGTGGCTCCCAATAATTTTATTACTGGTGTCTGCAATTGTTTACAGATTTAAAATGTGACATTAAATGCTATCTATTTTAGGCAGTAGAATTAAGCTAGCAACACACTGAATCATGAGCTCAGGATGCAGGCAACATGCTTAACAGTGGCAATAACCTTTGACATCCTTCCTCCTCTCTAGACATCGATAAAAACATTATGCCTTTTCATTACATCATGTGCTCAGATTTCAATTTCTGCCCGCATTTAAAATGTATTACAAACCTGGCTGTAGTGATTCACATGTGGGATTCATAGAATGCATGGGATCATGCATTCTATCCAGATTGCATGATCATTTACTCACTGTCCATGAAGGGTTCATTTGTCCTACAATTTGAAAATTGTCTCCCACAAGGTCACCTTTCAACATAATACAGTGCATTTTGGTGAGTAAAATATAGTTGTTTACGGGCTTGCTCACTTCCTCATGTTTATTATCAGCAAAATTTTGAGGGAAGATATTTTATAGTCATGACCTAGCTGTTTTATCCCTCAACATGTCCAATCAAAGAAAGGTATTGTAGCTGTTGAAGTTTTAGCTTGTAAAAAACTGATGGTCAATATTTCACTTGTAAATTGTTTGTATTGGTGCTATATTTAAAGGTATTTTAATTAAGTAAAAAAACACAGCAAGTAATATGTCATTCAGTGTAACTTTATTTACTATTTATTGCACATAACTTGAGGTCTTTAATTTCTAACCACCAAAGGTTCAAAATACTATCTTTCCATGAGTTTAACATTAACATTAGTAAATTCATTTATTCATGTTGTTTCTTTTTTATTGTAAACATCTGAATGATTCACATTGCCATAGATCCTGAACTCATAAGCGTGAACCATGCACAGGTTGGCAGCAAGCCAGAATGCCACTCTGCAAGCAAACGGATACTCTGCATAAGGAGAAAAGTCATAGCACAGCATTGAATGCCCAACCTAGGTCATCTCAGAATAATATATAAATTGACTTCTTAATTCATATAGGATCTGGAACTCAACTGATTGGTTGGTGAAGAGGTTAACCGGATTTGGGGAGAATTTTTGCTGGAATAGTTAAGGAAAAGAGGCTCAATCTTTCTTCTTAGTTGCTTGTTCCTCGCTAGCACCTTCCTCTTTCTTCTCCTCCTCTTCAGCTTCTTTGGTTTCCTCTGCTTCTACACCTTCACCTCCTTCTTCTTCCTCCTTTGCCTCTTCAGATTCTTCTTTGGCTGCTTAAACACACAAAGAAAATTTACAAGATCCAAACCCAGGTTAGGGCCAGTCAAGAGATCTCTGCCAAGGTTTTGTGAATTATGTGGCTTTGCTATCAGAATGCTTATCAAAATCTTTTCCACTCCACTCTCCCAAAAGATTTGCAGCACTAATCTGTGAATAACTTAACAGGGAATGCATATTTAAATTAGATGAGATTGCTTCCCCCCTAAAATCTCATCTCAATTCTACAATGCTTTTGGCATTCATTTTTGTTCTTTAGGACTCCAAACTGCTGGGCCAAATGGATATGCTAATTAAAAATATTGCAATTAGTATGTATCAATTCAAAATAAAATAAACCAAAAGAAAGAAATTCATGGCCAACTGCTTCGCCCATCATAAATAAGTGCTTAATAAAGATATGTGGACTAAACACAAAGGTATTACTTAAATTCTGAAATCAGACATGAGCAGAATGTGTCTAAGCGAGCAGGTCTCTGTGCTGCTCATCCACCTGGCAACACATCGCCACACACACTCTCAAGGATCTGTTTCCATCATACCTTCTTCCTCCTCTTCTCCCTCCTCCTCTTCGCCCTCTTCCTTCTCCTTCTCTTCTTCTTCAGCTTCTCCTTCAGAGGGTGGTTCATCTTTGGCTTCCTCAGCTTTGGCAGCCTCGATGGTCTCCTCTACCTCAATCTGCTCCTCCTGGACATGGCTAGTGTAGTAGGAGGGGAAGGAGCGGGCGGACATCAGGTAGGAGCTGGACTGCAAACCCCCATAGGCAGATCTGCCAAAGACCTGGGAGCTCTGGGAGTAGCCACTGGTGATGCTGCCCACACTGGTGAAGCTGAGCCGGGTCTCCTCGCCTTCCAAGAGTTTCCTGGGTAGGGGGGAGGCAGATGAAGAGTGGTTAAAAACAACAACATAAGACGTGTACTCAGTAACTTCCTCTAAGGCAACACTCATCACTGTCCCCAATGCCACCTTTAGAAGAAAATGCCAATGGAAGCAGGGTTAGGCACTGTAGTGTGGAGACTTGGTAACTGAGATTTTGTGACTGGAACCAAACAAAACAACACCAGACAGTGGGAAGCTATGATTAGGACTCGTTCTTACTTCCTATCTACTTGCCTAAACAGTTTCTTCTTGAAAGGAATAAAACCTAACACTTCGTAACTGTCAAAAAACAACTAATCCTGAAGGGTCCGATTGGCTCTAACTTGGAATGGAATCTGACTTTCTTCCTAAGGTTTAATGAAGGCTTCTACCTCCCCGCTCCGCTTTCACCTGTAAGCTGCAATCTCAATGTCCAAAGCCATCTTCACATTGAGGAGGTCCTGGTATTCTTTCAGGTATCGGGCCATTTCGCTCTTTGTGGTTCTCAACTCATTTTCTAATTTGTTGATTGTGTCCTGTTGGAAGATGAAAAAAAAAAAAAAGCCCAGCATAAATCCCCACTGCTTTCACTGTACTGTAATACAGTTGCAAAGGCCTACTATCAATTAAAAACAAAGTACAGGTGCAAACCTTTGATGAAGTCGCCCCTAAAACTGCCTATTCACTGAAAAACCTCTCATGCCTAAAATATCCAGCTTCATATGAAGCCTGAAAATAAAAG
>PVKN010041337.1:0-10570 GCA_004027915.1 Capromys pilorides
GATTTGTTTGTTTTCTCTAACACCTTTTAAAATTTTGTTCTTGATTTGAATTTCTGGAATCTAGCATATCATATAACTTGGTGTAGGTTTTTTTGGATCATGGTTAATTAGTGTTCTATATGCCTCACTTACATGGCAAATTCTTTTTCTCTGCTTGGGAATTTTCTACCATTACTTCTGTGATCAAGTTTTTTATTTGTGCTATCTCTTGCTTTTTTATTGATTCTGATCAATGTTATATTATTATTCTTTGCATTATCTAGCAGCTACTGGATAGATTTCTTATAGTCTTTTTTCAGAAATATTTCATGATTACTAACTGCAATACTGTATTCTATATTTGAGATTCTGTCTGCACATTGGCTCATTCTGCTGTATATGCTTTTAATAGAATTGTTAATCTGCTGGATATCTGTTTGAATGTGTTTCATAGATTCTATTTCTTTCCTATGTTGGGCATTCATGATTTCCATCATTTTCCTAAGCTCCTTTATTTATTTTTTAATCTGCATCTGCTCTAGAGTCACTAACCTTGTCTTTCATTATGGTCGCCATCTCTGTAGTTATATGAGAAGTTATTTCTGATTTGATTCTTTCTAGAGCCTCATTCCTTTGCTTTTCCCTTCTGCTATTACCACTTCAGAGAGTCCAGGTGGGTAGTTGGCTGACTGTTCCACCTCACTGTCCCCTGGGTTTGCCTTTGATGAGCTGGAAGTCTGAGTTGCATCTGGTTTAAGTATCTTCTCATTTTCTGTGTTCTGTTCTGTTTTTAAATTCCTGTGTATATGTTTATAAATTGCCTATGGTGGGTAGCTTTATTGTTAGTATTTAGAACCCTTCAGGAATGACTTCACAAAGCTGTCTTCCAGGTGTAGTTGGTTTTTGAGTTTTGACTTAGTTACAAGATCCTACCTCTTCAGTTCACTGAGGATGAGAAGTTACTGCTGGCCAGTAAGATAACTCAGTGGTCTAAAGCACCTGCTTAGTCAAGCTTAGACAAATACGGGGACCGTGGTTTGATTCCCAGCACCACATGCCATACCACTCCTTCTTAGGCACTGGCCTGTAGTATTTTTTGTAAGCATTATGCAATTTCATTGTTGGTATACTAGGAAGAACAATTGGTTAAAACAATGATGTCACTTTTGCTAAAATGGTACAATCAGCAATAACAATAGCAACAAATATAGTCTAGAAAATGACAAACTGAGATAACCATTAATTTGCTGCCTTTAATTGTTGTCATGGTTTAGGGTTTCTATTTAGGTGAATAATATAGTACAGGCTATGTTCTATAATAGTATTTTATAATGAATCATCCAAGAATCACATACTACAAGTGCAGGAAATCTGTTTACACACTAAATACTAGGCCCTCCAGCTGAGGGCCTAGATCTCATAACAATGTCTCCCACAAGTCCAACTGGAGACCTGGAGCCACAGCAAAGTCTCGTGCAGGCCTGCTTCATGGATATATGCCGGAGAGGCCCAAAGGTCAGTGGTGGAAGCTAGGAAGTCTATGCAAGTGGGATAAAGGGTCTGTGCTAGCAGGCTGAGGGATCTGAACTGGAGCTAGGAAGCAATGCTCAAGATAAGCACCAAAGCTCCCCTAAAAGTACTACAGCCATCCTCAGCAACAGTGAGGTCCTGAGTTCCTCCAGTGATGAGGAAATCGAGTTCCCATCAGGAAAGCCAATGCGACAAGCTTCACGAGGCTAAGCAGTGCACCATCTTCCCCTCCAGAGCCAAGAAGCAATGATCAAGGTGAGGACCCACGCTTCTCCACAGTTCATAGGGAAAACCAGCATGACAAGGGCCTCCAGCAGAACAGCCCAAGAGAACTAGCAGCTTCCAACAGCTCAAACAGCTTCTCCAAACAGCATCCTTAACAGTATTTTGGCAGCTTCTCCTGTTCTGACTTTATGCTACTAGCAACAACCCTCAGGTGGGCCTCCTGCACCCAGCACCACACTAATTTAATTCAGCTGGGTGCAATAAGTTGACCATCTGTTAGAAATCCACTACAATTGTATGAACTAGATTTGTGGTTACAGAATCTAAACTGTACCAGAGATTTGTACACAGAAAATAAGCCACTAATATAGCAATTTGGCCCTCAAGAGAGAAAATTTAATAGGCATTAGGGAGGGAGAAGTAGAGGAATGAAGAAGAGGAAAGATTATAAGCAAGGCTTAAGGACAAAGGAAGATTACGTAAGCTTCGGGAAACTGGTGAAGAAGACAGGAAAGAAAGAAAGAAGGAAGAAAAATATCAACAGGAAAGAATATCATCAAAAAACTAGAAACCAGGGCTGGACAGACAGCTCAGCAGATTGAAGCATCTGCTTATGTAGACATAGGTACCCTGTTCTATCCCAAGCATGCTGTGCTGGCCCCACCCATGGGGTGTGCTGAGACACGATTGAGACTGGGTATGGTGGCTCAGGCCTGTAATCCCAGCTCTTGGGAGGCTGAAAACAGGAGGATCACTATGAGTCCGATTTGTGTAGTGAGACCCTGTAGACCCTAGAAACCATATGTTCATATAAAACCACACTCATAAAAACAAGAAAACAAAAACAAGAGAAAGAAAATATCTTCTTTAAGGTGTGTCTCTGCTGTCACTGGTAGACAATCTGCACAGAGTCCAGATCAAGTTGATTAATCCCAGCAAGTGAGCTGTAGTTTTATAGCAGGAAATCAGATAATCCCAGGGAGTCTGCATCTTTAGTTTCACTGAAGTTCAGGCTGATTTTGGGCAGTTTGGGCTGGTTTTGCTCCAGACCCACTGAGTCTGCAGCAGCCCATGCACTCCTTCTGGCTTGAATTGGCTTCCTGCTACCTTGAACGCTTGCTGACTTGAGCTTGGCTCTCCTACCTGGATACTGGGAGCTGCTAGATGGAGTCAGCAGTTGCTCTGCATTCTGAGTTCAGTTTGTCCCACTCCAAGATGGCTCCTGGCCAATTGCTCTCTCCTAGAGGACATCTGAACCAAATAACTCAATAGATACTTCAGGCTGCTATGTGCACTGCTCTGTTCCACAGGTGTGTTCTCCCTGGAGGCCTCTGGTGTCGCCAATAGTCACTGTGCATCAGCAAGTTCAAGTTGCTCCTCCCACACAGCGAGTCCATGCTCAGGGAGAAATCCGCACCTGCCCCTTCTCCTTTTGTGTTGAATTCTCTCTCCACTCTCCCCATGGGCTTCAATTCTTGCTTCAGATAGTTCCAGGACCCCAGGGACCCACTTCCCTCTTTTTCCTACTCATGTTGGTATATTCCAACACCAAATCTCGGGGTGGGGTGGGGGGGCTCTTCTTCTACTGCTCACCACTCCACCATCTTTCTGGAAGTCCTCAGTGTTATTTTTTATAATATATATCAATTATCATATTATCCAGAAAATATACCCTCCTCAATTTTCTTGTTCCCAGATTTGAAATAGCCAATATCGATTCAGACTGATGGTTGAAAACAATTGTGTCAGTTCACCCCATTTCACTTCCACTGAGCTGATCTTATAACTGCTACCCTTTTCTGTAAGCTTGACTGACTTCCCTTAATTTACACTACAACTGATTTTGTTAGTCTCACACTGACTGGCTTCCTATTCTGACATCAGGTGACCTTTGCCATGCTCTCTCCCCAGGGCCTGCTATCCAGCCTCTTAGGTTATTCTTTACTCATTGTGTTTTCTTCCCTTACTGGCCAGGAGCCAGAACTACACTAACATTGAGGGCTGGGGCATAAAGAGTTGTTGTGATTCTGGAAATGATGTCCCAAAGTGCAGGCCTCAGAAATGACTTCCGAGACAAAAGCTTCTTGCTGACCTCTGTGCTATCTCTCACTGCCCATCCTCTTCTAAGGCAAGCCACAGGAACTAGAAACCCTCTTCCTCTAGGCAAGATAGAAATCAGAACACCGGTTCCCCAAAGCCAACCATAAAACCTAAAAAATATTACTCTAAATTTTCCCTACCTTTCTAAGAACTGGAAATAAGGAAATTCTCTGCCCTATGTTGTTTGGCTATGGGTTGGAATAAGAGGCCCCACAGCCCAGAGGAAGAAATGCTATAACTAAGGGGCCAAGAAGAATCAGGACAGCAGGCCTTACTGGTTTTGCCCAAGGTCTATTTCCATTAGCTCATAGTCTTTTGTCCAATCACAGTTCTATGGGCTGTGCATGCTTCATTGAACGTAAGCACAAACATGCACAGTTACCTCTGGGTCTTTAGGTCTTCAATCTGAAGGCTTCCTTGTCATGTAAAGCCATGCACAAATAAATCTTTTTCAGTTTTTTTCTTATTAATCTGTCTATTGGCAATATATTTTATCAGACTCAAATATAAAACCTTTAGACAGGGCCAAGGATTTAGCTTAGTTGTGTAGTACCTGCCTGGCAAGTGTGAGGTCCTGAGCCCAATTTCCAGTACAAACAAAATTACCCAAAACCTTTAGACAGAAAGTTTAAGTTTCTCCTATAAAACTGAGCTGGCCAAGGGCACTAAAAAGGAAAACCAGGAGAACATGGTGGAAAAGAACAGAGAAGACTGTTTCAGGAACAAATAGAAGCAAACCCAACAAAAAGAAAAGGAAGAGAAGAAAGGAGAAAAGAAGTCAGAAACCAGAACTGTGAGTTCCAGGAACCACAGCTGCACCAGGAGCTGAAAGATGGGTGCCTGAGAACAGATGCCGAGAGGGCCTGGGTGCCAAGGCAGAGCTCTTCAGGGTCGAGTTTGTTTTGTCTCCTTAATCAAAAACAAGAGACATAGTTTCTGTAAATAAAACACTGCCCCCACCTAAACAAGCTCTCTGGCTACAAAGAAATGTATGTATTAACACACAGGAAGATCCCTCTGCCAAATTCCACTCCTCAGCTTGCTCCTTGGTGTTATCCTTCTAGTCTCAGTGTGCCACCTGTACACCTTGAGTTTGCGAAAACAAGATTTAATTATTTTTGCAACTTCTTTTATCCAACTGATGGTTGTCTTGCACCTCCTTGAGGGATACATTCAGGTGGGTCTCATGGGTGTTCTTGGCTGTATGCTCCCTTGCAGCCTGTGTGAGCTGTCAAATACTTTTTTAAAAAATTAATTAATTAATTTATATTATGGCTGGCTCAGCCTGCCCTGAGGGTGGGGCTGGTGCAGCATGTGGTGCCGGTGATCGAATTGTGGTCCCTGTGTTTGCCTAAGTGTGACTAAGCAGGCACTTTAGACTGCTGAGCTATCTTGCTGGACCCATGAGTTGTCAAATACTGTGAAACAAATTGCCACCTATTCTGCAGCTTGTAAGAACACACATATGTTAGTTACCACAGTCTCCCTAGTTGGAAATCTGGCACAGAGTGGCTGGGTTCTTAGCTCAGGAGTTCTTATGGTTAAAATTAAGATATCTCAGGCCTGTTCTCTTATCTGAGGCTGGAGGACTTCATCCAGTCTTTTTCAGGTTGTTAGCAGAATTCAGACTCCTTTGGCTTGTAGAAATGAGGTCCCAATTTCCTTATAGGTGTCATCTGGAACTGCTGTTAGCTTCCACAAGTTTGTTACACTCTTTCCATACAGTCCCCCCATTCCCAAAGGTAGTAGTAGCAAGTGATAGTCTCCTCCATGACTAATGCCCTTCATATGTTGAATCTCTCTTAAGGAAGACCTCAGTTCTTCTTAAAGTGTCACCTGATTAGGTCAGGCCCACTCAGGATAACTATGCCAGTAAAGGGTTTGTCTTGTTGGTTGTAGGGAAGGGCATTATTTATACATAACATTCATTAATAATACAAACCAAACCAACTTTGAACAAGTTTCCACTAATATAGCCTAATTGCAGAAACGAAATTCATGATATTCACAAGTTCTAGCCACATATGAGAGAAAGATCCTGTAGAGGGCTACTTTGGGATTACTCCTACTAGGATATCATAAAACCACTTTGTAGTATCTGGAAAACTAAGTTATTTCCTATATTTTGGCTTCTGCAAAGAGCTACAGTCACTGTTTTTGTTTGCATTTATTTTGCATGCTTCATAACCGTTTTAATTTCAAGTTATGAAAAGTGACATTTCTGGGTTGAACAATGATCACACTTTAATTTTTTTAAATGTGCAGAGATTTTTGTAAAAAAGAAAGTTTTTGGGATCTTAAAGTACAAGAGCCTTTTTAAAAATAAGCTTTGAGGGCTGGGAGTATAGCTCAGTGGCAGAGCACTTGCCTAGCACTCAGGAGGCCTTGACTTTGATAGCCAGCACCTCAAAAATTCGACAAACTTTTAATTGGGAGTATTTTTCTATAGTCTTTTTAAAAGTCATTACTACCATACACTTTGGAAGGAAATCACTGTGTATAGCCAAAACTTAGTAAGCAGGTTATTATGCTCTAGCTCACTGAGTGAACTATTGACATAAATTATGTAGGGTTTTACCTAGAAGATATGTTTATTTTCCTCTATTTGTAATATAATCAATTATTAATGGCAGTATGGACAACTGGATATTTGTCTAATACTTTAGATTCTAATTTTAGATTGACATATATTTATTTACTTTTACCCTAGTGGGTGACAACATTTCTACATATAAACATTTTCACAGCAATGTCACAAAGTAACATCACTGGATTATAGTGATACTGGTGTCAACAAACCTACTATACATTTAACAGTCACGCACATACAATTATGTATAAAACAAAATATTTAACAATAATAAATGAATGTGTTGCTGGTCTATACTGTATATACTGTAGTCATACAACATAATGCAAATTTCCCCATATTTCCTGGTTTATCTTTTCCTTGTTGGCTTCTAAAAAACCACTGTGTATTGAGTATGAACCTTTTGTTAAATATATAGATAGTCTCCAAATTGCAATTTTGGACCTTTTTCTGTTTTCATTTTATGTAGCTTGGACTCATAAGGATCTACCTGTTTTCAGTCTCCCCAGAACTGACAATTTTGAACTTTATGATAGTGTGAAAGGACATGCATTGAATAGAAACCATGCTTGGAATTTTTCTCTTTTTCTGGAAGGCAACGTAAAGTATGATATTGTCAGCTACTCTCAGGTATAATACAGTCAATCCTATGATCAAGGGGCTAAACAACTGGTTCTATAGTATACTGTGCTGCTTAGTATGATATTTGGTAGGCATATATTAAACGTATTTCCAATTTAGGATATTTTCTATTTATACATTTGGATATTTTTAATGTATTTATTTGTTGGTATATTGGAATATACTCATTGTAAGTCAAGGAGCATCTCTAATGTAATCACAGGCTATTGTTTAAATTTATCATCTTTTGTTTTACTTTTTTATGTATTTGGTAGAGGGTCTATAGGGTCTCACTATGTAGATTGGATTTGTAGTGATTCTCCTGTTTTCAGCCTCCCAAGAGTTGCGATTACATGTGCCACAGCTCCCAGTCTCAATCGCCCATCTCAGCAGGCCCCTAGGGTGGGCGCAGCAATGGCATGCAGGAAACCCACCCACTCTGCTCTGAGTAAGCAGGCACTTTAGTTCGCTGAGCTATCTGGCCAGCCATTTTTTTACTTTTTGATACAGGATCCTTTTGTATAGTTTAAGCTGCCTTTGAACTCACTATGTAGCCCAGGCTGGCCTCGAACTTGGGGCAATCCTCCTGTTTCAGCCTTCCGAATGCTGGGATTACAGGAGTGTGCCACCATGCTCAATTTAAATTTACTCTTTAAACAGAGGTGTAGTGGCACATGCCTGTAATCCCAGTGGTCAGGGAGGCTCAGATAGGAGAATTATAAGGTCAAGCCCAGCCTGGGAAATTTAGCAGAATCCTCTCATAATTGTCTCAAAATATAGAAAAGCCTAGGAATGTAGTTCATTGTTAAAGCCTTGGGTTCAATCCCCAAAACCAACCTCCCCCCAAGCCAAACAAAGAAAAACTGAAGTTTTTTAGTAGTTTTTTGGTTAGTAACTAAGCTAATGTCTTGCAGCCTCAAACATTCCATCCTCTACTGCTCTCCTATGCTGGCACTGCAAAACTAATTATCCTTAGTCAGCTGGCTTCTTGCTAAGTCCTGCCACAGGGACACAGGGAAGGACAAGACCAGAGAAAGAGTGAGGAGGTAGTAGCTTCTTCCTGCTTTGCTGATGCTCCTCTTGCCACTGACTCCTTACCATGAGGGCAATGCCAGATGCTAATTTCTGGCTTCTCGGAGCTACCCCAGAATGAGTCTCACTGCAACTCTTGGAGGTACAGGTCAGGTTGTGCCTGAGGTAGGCAGAATAATGTTTCAGCGTCCTAATCCCTGGAGCCAGCTGAAATGTTATTTTATGCTCCAGAAAAGAATTCCCTGGGGCCAGCGAGATGGCTCAGTGGTCTAAAGTGCCTGCTTAGGCAGGCTTAGGCAACCCCAGGGACCACGGTTTGATCCCCGGGCCCCATGTGTTATGCCAGCCCCACTCCCAGGGCAGGCTGAGCCGGCCATAAAAATAAATAAACAAATAAATAATTAAAAAAAAAAAAAAAGAATTCCCAGATGTACCTAAGGTTGAGAGGGGAGGTTATCCCAGAAAGTCTGGCTGAGTCCAGGGTCATCACGGGGGTCCTGACACAGGGAAGAGAAGGCAAAAGAATCAGTGAAGACAGTGACAGTGTGTAAAGGCCTCGGTTGGCTTTGAAGATGGAAGGAGCTATAAACCAGCGAATGTGGGTGGCCTCCAGAAGCTGGGAAAAGCAGAAAACGCATTGAGCCCTAGTTTCTTTCTGAAGGGAACACAGCCCTGCTGGTTGATTGATTTTTAGCTCAGTGAGTTAAACCAAGAATGGCTGTTGAGGTGTTTAAGAGCTGGAGTGTCCCTGAAGCACAGGGTTCTAGTTAGTCCTGCCATTAACTAGCTGGGTTTGGGGACAAAATGGCCCCTCTCTGAGCCTCAGTCTCCTCTTCCACTGTTGGGCTGGGCATTATCCCTTCTCATCACTGCAGGGCTTTAAGCAGAGAGATAGAGTGATCAGATTTGTACGGCAGAAAGGTTACTCATGCTGCAGTGTGAAAAATGTGACTCTTTGTTACCCATATTTATCAAAATTTTACTAATCTTTTGCGGTCTCATTAAATTTTTCCCTCTTTTGCAAGTTCCCTCTTTACCCAGACTAACCTCTTAGTCCAAATTCTTCAGCACTTGGTGATTCCCATAAAGCAGAGAGCTGCAGAGAACACAAACCCTTGACACCTGAGTCACGTTTTGCGGTCTCATGGGCTCTACAGAGAGAGGTCTAACAAGGGCATAAACTCATAAAGAATTATCCTCTGCACTGAAAAACCATCTTAGTGGGACAGAGGAAGGAATAAGTGAGTCACTCGATACTCATTTGGGACTCAAGTCTTCTTTTGATAACAGAGTTTATCTATAAGCCTCGAGATGTGTATGATTAAGCACCACAGGATGCATTTTCCACAGCTCTGAAAGGTCCCGAGCTGCCTGAAGTGCTGGTGTTGGATGGAGCTGTCTGGGAAACAGGCCCTATTGTCATGAGGCTTTAATCATATCCTGCAACTCTAAAGCCTGAGAGCTTCCTTTTCACCTTGCGCAATGCATTGACAGCTTTGCCTTCGCTGAACTGTGGATAAGTGAGAATGAGTGATAGTGACCTGCTTTTTCTTCCCTTTTGAAAGTTTTGGCTGTTAAATATAGCCTTCCTTAGTTCTTTGCAAGTCTGTACTAGGGAAATAAAAAGCTTTTATGGGCCATCTATTCCATGGTTTGAAGATCTATTCTCCTGTTTTGTAATTTTAAAAACTAACAGGGAAAAACCCCAAATGTTTATTTTCATCTAAGTAAAAGAAAGACTGGAAAATGCCTATGACTTTATATAGTGTCTAATTAAGAGCAGTGGGCCCAAGGAACCCCAAGGTTTCCCAAATAATTTATAAAAGAATTTTACTTGGAATTAGATAACAAATTATTCACAAACAGTGATTATCTCTGGGAATGTGGAGGAGATAATGTTTGAGAAAGAATATGAGAGAACTTTCTATGTATGGACCTCATCATACTCTATACTTAAGGAACACATACAAGAATACATTTGCCAAAGCAAAGACTAGTTCTATCAGCACATACAATGACCATTATGCCTACTAGAGTACAAATACAGGTCACCTTGAAGCAGATGTAGCCCCTGCCATGGTCACAGGTCCTACTGTTTTCATCTTCCTGCCTGTTGGAATGAGACCTCAAAGAGAGGAAACAGATGATAGGAAAAGATGTTCTGTTCTCCAAAGCCATTGAATGGCAAAAGGTTGGAGAAGCAGTGATAAAACTGTGGAATAAAAACAATACTAGGGAAGCTATATAATAAAAAGTAACAGGAACCACATTCTAAACTTGGACATTTTATTTCTCTTTTAAGATAGACACCAAATAAGCAGTGAAGGGAGGAGGATCAGAGCAATGATTCTCAATTAGCTTGAGGTGGAATTCTGTACCTCTGAGACTTTCAGAGTCTCAGAATGGTTTAATCTATTTTCACAGAATTCTAAGCGTCATCTCTCTTCTCTCCTCTCCCCTCCTCTCCCCTCTCCTCCCTTCCTCTCTCTCTCT
>PVKN010041338.1:0-10570 GCA_004027915.1 Capromys pilorides
GGCTTGGGGTCCAGTTGTCCCCACTCCCTTCCAGCGTGGTGCTTTCCCAGCGCTGAACGTCTCCAGCCTGAAGAGCAGAGCATTCACCCTGTCTTTGCTTTGCACCCCTTTCCCTGACATTTCATGCCTTCTTTCTGCACTCAGCCAGTGTGGGTGAGCAGTCCCTGAGGTGTCCCCAGGCTGTGTGGATCCCTAAGCATCAGGAACTAACAGCCCAGCCCTCAGGGCAATAGCGTGATGGGAGCGATGACCCCTTGTCGCTGGGGTGCCAAGGCACGGCCCCACGGAAGGCTTCCTGGAAGAGGTTGTGTTTGATTGAAGCTGCTATCTGCAGTTGCCTCCTCTGGTGGGGAGCAGGTGTGGGGAGAACCCCTGGGGGTGTCCTGGGCTTGCAAGGAACCTCAGAGGAGGGGTAATCTCGTGAGCTTCCTGCGCTGAAAGGGTAGCTAAGAAGGGTTTTTTGTTTTTTGTTTTGTTTGTTTGTTTTTTGGCTGAGTCAGGCTGCTTTAAGGTGGGTGTAGGGATCTCCGCTGTCCCCTGTGCCTGACTGGGATTACCCACCCAGGTGCTTAAACCACTGAGCCAACCCACCCGAAATCCCCCCTAAAAGGGTAGCTAAGTTTGGGGGCCACAGCACTGGGGGTTCCCCACTGCCTAGAGAGCAGATGCGATTGGCCCAGGCCGGCTAGATGGAGACAGAGAGGCCACCGGGACCACTGAAGTGAGAGGCGCTCAACCAGAATAGGACAGGGTGGATGAAGGTGCGGAGTGGAGCCCCGAGCAATCACGGAGCGTCTGCACGCATGAGGGGAGCTGGAGAAGGGGTAGAGAATTTGATTCTCCAAGTGGGTTCTTTGATGTCTCTGGGCTCCTCCAAGCCCCTGCGGGACTGCACACATAGCCGTGGGCATGTCTTCATGTCAGTGTGTCCTGCCCTCCTCCACCCGGCTGCTACCCTTTCCTACTCTCTCCCACTCCTGGGGGTCTCCCCACCGGCCCCTTAGCATTTCTACCGGCCTATGACACCAGCGCCCCCTAGGGACAGGCTTGGAACTGCAGCCTCTTGGGGAATCCCTGGTCGGTCTGTGTGATCTGGGACTCCAGGGCATTTCCACACTGGTACCCAACAGCCCAGGTTTCCAAAGGAAAATGAGGTATAGAGGAGGAAGCGGTGGGCTCAACGTGACAGTGCTAACAAGAGACAGGATCGGAAGCCAGGTTTTGCCACTGCCCGGGACTGTCACCCTGGGCCACACTGCTGGCCTTATGGCTGGTCCTCCAAGGTGAGGCCCAGGAGCCCAGGGACAACGACACTCTTCCACCTTCAGATGGTGCCACTGGAGGCTCAGAGAAGCCAGTCACTCAGCCCAAACTGCACAACACAGGGACAAGGCCAGGTCTTATCACCCAAGGCCCAGGCCTGGGCTCCCATGGGGCAGAGTGCTCCCCATGCCGCCCTCCTCTGGCAATTGGCTGCCAACTCTCTTGCCTATAGGGCAGCTGTTTATAATCCTGTCACTTAAAATGCAAGGGTGAGGGGAGGCTTGTGCCAGCCCATCTCTCCCCATCACCTGTCCCCCCATGACACCTAGGATGGGAGGAGATGCAGGCTCACAGCTTGGGAGAAGAGAGAGCTGGAGAGGAGGAAGACCTCTGTGGGCTCCCCGACTCTGCTCCAGGCACTGTGACCCCAGGCACTGATGAGTACCCATACTCTGCTCCTGGCTTTGACCTTCGAGTCACCCCTGCTGCTGCCTGGAGAGGAGGGATAGTCCTTGGTCCCTCACCCTCTTCTTTGTCACCCCAGCACCCAGGCGTACCTGGAGCAGAACAAAAGGAGTCCTAAGAACACCATAAAGGGCCTTGCCTTTAAGTCAGCTGACTCAGCCTGTAAGTCGGCCCCTAGACATCACAGAAAGCCCCCTGGAGGAAGAAGCTCGGGGGCTCAGCTTCCAAAGACAAGTAGGGGCAGGGTGAGCAGTGACCAGCCAGAGCTGTAGGAGTTCTCTTCCCCTGGCTGTGGTGCCCACGGGGAGCTTGCCAGGGGCAGCCAGGGAGAGGGGCCTTGCATGTTGCCTCCCATTCCACTGGGAATCGAGGCACACACTGTGAAAGCCAAGCAACACAAAAGAGTATATGTATTATGACCTGCAGAGGGGTAGTAAAACAAATCCCTTAGGCAAGAATGGAAGTGCACACCTGCAATCCCAGTACTCTGGGAGGCTGAGGCAGGAGGATCACAAATCCAAGCCAAGCCAGGGCAACTTAGAGATCTAGTGAGACTTTCTCTCTCTGAATTTTTTTTTTTTTAACTAAGGTTTGGGATGGAGCTTAATGTAAAATCCTGAATTCAAAAATCTAGTACAGAGGGCCAGCCAAATAGTTCAGTGGATTAAAGCACCTGCAAGCAGGCGCAGGGACCAAGGGTTCAATCTCTGGGCCTGCCATGCCAGCCCCACCCTTGGGGCGTCCTGAAATGGTAATTGAGACTGGGCATGGTGGTGCATGCCTATAATCCTAGCTCTTGGGAGTCTGTAAACAGGCGGATCACTGCGTTTCTGATCTGGTAGTGAGACCCTGAACACCCTGTAGACCCTTCCCTAAAATACAAAAACAAACAAACCAAAAAGCCTAGTACAGAAAGGAAAGAAGAAAGAACGAGAGAGACAGAGAGACAGACAGACAGACACAGAGAGAGAACCTTGTACTTGCTGCCTAAAGAAAGAGGAATTTTCAGTTCCCTGGGGTCATTGCTGCCAGGGTCCAAAGCTCCTATTTTCGTCATTTACAAAATCCATCAGCAACTGTGATGTACAGAGGTTTCTTAGCACAGAATGTGGCAGGGAAGGGCCGGTAGCAGGTGCTTCCTGGTACAGCGCCCTTTTGCTGTAAGATATCCCTGGATTTTGCATATCCGGCTCTCATTCCCCGCTTCCTATCCAACTTCGGTGTGCTTTGCTATTAAATCCTCATGACAGACCAGAAGTTGGCTTGAGTTTCACCATTTCTCCTGCAACCATTCAATATGCCACGAGGTGGCGGTCGGGAGTCAGGCAGGTGCGTGTTCCCACGGCTGCAGGAGGGACCACGGAGGTTTTTGATGCCCAGCAAGGGGCGTCTCCGTAGTGTCTGCGTTCCTGGCACTGTGTAGGTGCTGACACGAAGGATCCGTGGCTTCCCCTATCGCGCCCCAGGGAAGTTGGTGTGAGCGTCCCACCTTACAGGTCTGCAGAGTGAACTCAGATGCTAGTGACATTCAGAGCAGGATCCCTGGTCCCAGCTGGGAGCCTCTGACCCAGATCACCGGGGCTCAGCACTGAGAGACACCTGATCTGGCAATGGCGAGGCACCCCGCACCCACTCGAACCAGGGTCGCTGCTAGGGGCCGTGTTTCCGTGGCACGGGCCCTGCCGGCCTCAGAGGCTGGCAGGTACCAGACAGGAGGACAGACACCTGGGCCTCTCATGACCCCAGGGCCGCTCAGAGACGGCAGCAAGGACTGGGCAACAAGAGCGGGTACCTGCCGTCCAGCCAGGACTGAGTCCTGGCCAGAGCACCCCAGGCCCTAGTTTGGTCCAAGCTGGGCATCTTTTTGGATCACAAGTCACTGGGACGCTTGAAGCCATGTGCCTTCCCTAGAGGGGATGCTCTAGAGACGGGGGCTGATTCACTCGCGGAGGGGCAGGGAACCAGGGGTAGAGTCAGCCCCAAGGCCAGGTCACGGAGGAGCTAAGGAGGTAAAAACTGGACAATAAATTCTTTTATTTAAAAAAAAAAAACACAAAAAATAAATTCTTTTATTGCTTAAAGTCTGAGTCTCTATTGGTTCTCACCAGCATGCTGACTAAAAACCCAGGTCATGGCACAGTTGCTGAGCAAATAAATGAAAACGTTTCCATGATTCTGACATTAAAAAAAAATTCAGTGTTTGGAAAAATTAGTAGCTGTGATGATTCCCCACAGAGCACATCCCCATGGGAGGTCCTGGCCCCTTGATCTGTAGTCCCACTTGCTGTGACTATAACTAAATACCTGAGGCTGAGTACTTTATTTTTTTTCCTGAGTACTTTATTTAAAAGAGGTTTAATTATTTCACACTATTTTTTTTTTTTTTTGCGGGACCAGGGATTGAACTCAGGACCTTTCACTTGCCAGGCAAGCACTTGTGCCCCTGAACTATCTCCCAGCCCCCCCCCCCCTTTTTTTTTTTTTTAAATTGTTGTTGTTGTTGGCAGGATCAGGGTTCAAACTCATGACCTTGCACTTGCCAGGCAGGCACTTGTGCCACAGAGCTATCTCCCTGGCCCCAACACTTTTAGAGCTGCAAGTGCAAACAGGCTAGTGCCAGCTTTGGCAGGGACTGTACAGAAGATGGCATTGTGGCACAGAGAGACAGGGAGAGAGAGAGAGAGAGAGAGAGAGAGAGAGAGAGAGAGAGAGAGAGAGAGAGAGAGGAAGCCAGAGGTCAGGGAAGGGCCAGGCTTGCCCTCATAGCAACTCTCACGACAGCTAACCACGAGCCTGCCAGAGCCACCTAGCTCCTCCCAGGACAGCACCCCCAGTGGCCTCCTCCACACTTCCTATTAGGCCCTGCCCCTTTTATCACACTGGGTGTCCAGGCTTCAATACACAAATGCTCAGAGGAATCACTCAAAATACCTCTAAATCATAGGACCCCCCCCCCAAAAAAAAAATTCTCCTTGTATAGGTTCAATATGAAGTGCCCCCCAAAGACTCATGCATTGCAAGCGCAGCCTTGTTCAGGGGTGGACTCCGGAGAGGCTGTCACCGGGCCACGAGGGCCCTGACCTTATCCCTGGACTAACCACCCATGAGTTCCTGGCTGAATGGGCTTATTCGCAGGTGCCCCTTTGGAGAGAGTAGCTCCCGGCATCACGGCTCCCAGGGGGTGTCCCGCCCCCACCCTTCCACTCCCTCGGGTCTCCTGCTCTTACTCCGCCTCCTGGGTGCCGTTAGGCGAGTATCTTTACTCCGCCTGGATAGTCCTGCCTCGGAGCCGGCTGTCCTTGGACTCAACTCCTGAAGCCATAAGCGAAATCGAACCTCTCCTTCGCTAAACTGTGCGCGTCTGACGCTTTGCTCCAGCAACTCGGAGCTCCCTAACACACGCGAGCACAAAGTGGAGCTGGCCTGGAAGGTGCCGCCTCTCTGCGGGAGGCACCCGACAAGGTGACTGTCAGAGATTTCCTGCGGATGAGTGAAAACGGTGATGGTTGGCGTCAACTAGGTGAGAGACAGCGCGCACCACGGCAGATGGTCGTCGCTGAGTCAGCTCCGCTGGCCACGAGCACCTGCTGGGGAGCGGGTCCCCTCGGCCCCGCGTATGTGAAGGGCCTGGGAGGCTGGACCACAGGCGCAGGCGGTGAGGTGCTTCATGCGCAGCAGCGTTCAGGTGGAAGGTGAATTATTGGTGCTGAGTTACTAACAAGCAGGCCACAGCCATCCAGAAATGCCCAGGAGCAGAGCAACTGCGACAAAGGCAGAGAACTGGAATTGGGCTCTGTGCAAAGGTGGCAGAGCTGCCAGCCTGCCAGGCAAAGTACCGCTTGGCGTTGGTCTCACAGAGTCACTAAGTAGCCCCAGCTGGGCTCGAACTTGCGCTCTTTCTGTCTCGACCTTCCAGAGTGCTGGGATTAAAGGCATATGCCGCCATACCCAGCGAATACATTGGTTTCTTTGCTAACAGTAAACGCTCTGCCAACGCAGTCACAGTAACAGGAGTAGCCGCTGCTCCGCGTGGAGTACCCTTGGGGGCTGGCGCTTCCTGGCATTGTCTCAGCTAAGTCTCACAATGGTTATCCCTAGGCTAGAGCTGGGGGGACTGATGCCATGGGGGTGAAGGAGTTTCATCAAGGTCATGGAACTAATGAGTGGAAGTTCCCAGGAGCAAAGTGACCAGTGTGTCTTTCCAGAAGAGAGGAACAGCTCCCCAAGTTTCTGCTACTCTGCCCAGCCGAGGGGCGGCACAGGCTCCAGGCTCCAGCCTCCAGGCCGAGGAGCACCTCAGAGAGGCCCAAGGCACAGGTGAGGAGACCCCTTCCCAGGGGAACTAGAGGGGGCTTAGCACAAGGCTGTAGGTGTTGTCTGTCTTAGGCTGCTCCCTGGCCACTGGCCACTGGCCACTGGGCACAGGCCACTGGCCACAGGTTGGTTCAGACTTGAAGAGAGGCAGGGAGAGGGACGTCCAGAGAGCCTCCCTCCCCGGCTGGGCTGGCCCAGCCCTGCCCCCTACTGGAGAAGGTAGGGACCTGTCCTGGAAGTGATGCTTCAAAACTAGAGTCGCTGGGAGTGGAAACACCTTCTCCAGGAGGAGTCTTAGGCGGTCCAGCAGGACCAATAGACACATTACTGAGATTTTCTTTTATTTATTATTAGGAATTGAACCCAGGGACCATCAATAAATTTCATCCCCAACCCTCTTTTTTTTGTATTTAGTGTAGGGTTTACAGGATCTTACTATGGAGATCTGACTTATAGTGATCCTCCTGTTTTCAGCCTCCCAAGCGCTGGGATTACAGGTGTGCACCACCACAGCCAGGGTCAATTGCTTATTGCACCCCGGGGGCGGCGCTGGCGCCGCAGACCCGGGGATCGAAGCCCTGGCCCCTGCGCCTCAGAATGCTGGTACCCTTACAATTTTGTTGTTGTTTGTTTTTGAAAAGACAAAGACAGAGAGAGAGAGAGAGAGAGAGAGAGAGAGAGAGAGAGAGAGAGAGAGCGCTGAGCATGGTGATGGTGGACACCTGTAATCCCAGTACTTGGAAAGCTGAGGCAGGAATATTGCAAATTTAAGTCCAGTCAGGGCAGCTTAGTGATTTTAGGAGACGATGTCTCAAAAAACCTGTGGAGGTAGTTCAGTAGTCCAAGTGCCTGCTTGAGAAGCACAACGACCTGGGTTCAATCCCCAGTACTGCCTGCTATACTGGCCCCACCCCTGCCAAGCAGGCCACCAAGACCAGGTGTGGTGGCACATGCCTGTAATCCCAGCACCAGGGAGGCTGAGACAGGGATCACTACAAGCCCAAACTGTGTAGCAAGACCCCGTACCAAATACATTTTAAAAAATATTAATCAAAAATAAAAATGAAATGGAGGCTCTTAACTGAGACTTATTTTAATTTTCATTATTTTAATATATACACAGAAACAATACAAAATCGATGGAAGTTATGAGACATGATAAAAGGAGTCTTAAACGAGAATATTCCCCAAGCCCCTGAAACTCTGTGTTCTTCTCTGTCACATTTTCCCACCTCATCCCACAAAATACTCAATGTCTTGCCCTGTTTTGTCATTGACCCACTTTTTAAAAAATGAGTTCCTAGTCCCCTACAATTACATACTGTTTCAGTCTTGCCTGCATTTGAGTTTCATGCACGTGGCATCATACCCGGTGGAGCCTTCTGACACTTCCTTTTGAGAAAACGTGTTTCCAAGGAACGCTACGTTGGAGCTGCGTAGTGAGACCCTGCATCCAATACGTAAAAATAAATACATAAAGCTGCAGCAGAAAACGCGTTTCCAGTGTTCATCCCCCGTGTTGCATGTAGTCGTCATGAGCAGTGCGGTGCCTCGTTCATTCATTTTCTCATTGCGGATGTCTGGTTTTCTTCCGACTCTTCGCTGCGATCAGCAACGTGACCGCGAGTGTCTCTGTGTGGTCCCATGAGTGTGGCGGAAGCGCACAGACGCAACTTTAGGAGGCAAACATCTGCGTGCACCGAAGCGGCGTTTGCAAATGGGCGCTTAGAGCAGCCACTGGTGAGCAATTCCACTATTTCCATCATGGTCCATTCTTTTTTAAAAAAATATACTTAATATAGGGTCTACAGGGTCTCACTGCACAGGTCAGACTCGCAGTGATTTTCCTGTTTTCAGCCTCCCAACCACTGGGATTACAGGCGTGCACCACCATGCTCAGTCTCAATCACAGTCTCAGTGCGCCCCAGGGGCGGGGCTGGACCTGCAAAGCACTCTGGGCGCTTTAATTTGCTGAGCTATCAGGTTGGCCTTGCCCATTCTTTTGTTGTTGAAACAAAGCTTTCCTGTGTCATTCAGGCTGAACTTGAATTCAGTGCAGCCCAGGCTGGCCTCAAACTCACAGTGACCCTCCTGCCTCAGCCTCCCAATAGCTGAGGCTATAGGTATGCGCCACCATGCCTGGTTTAACTATTGCCCAACTTGGTACCTTTATATTTTAACATTATCTGAATCATCTTTTTGAGTTTGAATAGTTTTTCCATGTGTGTATTCTCCGTGTGTTTTCTGTGAAATACCTATTGGTGTCTTTTGCTCAATTTTCCTTTGGATTGTTTGTCTTTTTCTCACTTACTTCTAAGAGTTGTAATATATTTGGGAGGACTTTTTTTTGGTTGGCTCAGGCTGCCTTAACAGCAGGCTGGACAGGGCTTGTGGTGCTGGGGATCGAATCCCGGTCCTCTGCGACAGACTGCATTTGCCCGAGCAGGCACGTAAACAACCGAGCTAAGCCACAGGCGCCCTATATTCTGAATAGAAGTCCTCGACAGATTTTGAATATCAAGCTTCTCTCCTGTCACCTTGACAAAGTTTTTCTTAATTCTAATCCTCTAGATTTGTAGATTATATTCTTTTTACTTTTTAAAAACAGTATATTTGGTACAGGGTCTTACTATGCAGCTCGAACTCGTAGTGATCCTCCTGTTTCGGCCTCCCCGGCACTGTGAGTACATGCAAGATTTGCAGACTACATTCTTTTGGACTTTTGTATGTAGGTAATCCTGCTATCTGGGGGTATTAACAGTTTCTCTTTTCCCTAATCATTATACCTCTTCTTTTGTCTTGAACACCTTGACTAGACCTTCCAATAAAATGCTGATAACAAAGGTACTAATTGAGAATCTTGCCTGATTCTGTTAAGGAGAATGTCTTTTATTTTTTATTTACTTATTTATTTAAGGACCGGGGTTCGAACTCATGACCTTGCACTTGTCAGGCAGGTACTTGTGCCTTGGAGCTATCTCTCTGGCTCCTTTTTTTTGTTTTACTTTTTTTTGCTAAGTATGATGTTGCTAAATTTTACAAGTTATGAAGATTTCTTCGTGTTTCTAGTAAAATAAGAATATCAATCTTGAAAGAATATTGGTTTTTATTAGGTACTGTTTCTGCAATATACTTTTTCTTTAATCTGTTAATGTCACTGCATAGATTCATATATTTTACACTTATTACAGGTTATATCATTATATAGCAATATTATATGTAAAATAAATTTATGATATTAGTAAATAATGTTGTTATTATTATTATTATTATTATTATTTTATTTTTTATTTATTTATTTATTTATTTTTTGCTGAACCGGGGATTGAACTCGGGACCTTGCACTTGCAGGCAAGCACTTGTGCCCCTGAGCTTTCTCCCCGGCCTGTGAATCAATATTAAACATCCAGATTTGTCTCTTTATTTATAGTACTGAGGATTGAACCTAGTGCCTTCACACTGAACTATATCCGAAACCCTGGCTAACTGGCTAAATTGCCCAGGCTGGATTTGAACTTGTGATCCTCCTGCTTCAGTTTCCAGAGTGGTGGGATTATGAGCACATGCCGCTATGTCCACCTGGCCAGGAGTAATGAAGTTACACAGTTTCACATGGCAAGCGAAGGAGTGGTCCCTCTTTTCTCTCCTCTGGAAGACTTTGTGTAAGATTTTCATCTCTGTTCTTGGAACGTTTCCAATCATCTGGACTTGCTTTTCATGTGGAAAAACCTGAAAAGCCACTTCAATTATGCTTAGCAATTATGGGACTGCTCAGGATTTTTATTTCTTCTTGAATCAGTATTTTTGTTTTTGTTTTTATTCTTTCTTTTGGGGCTTTCTAATTTAAGAAGTTATATGTGTCAAGAAATTTGTTTATTTTTCTGCTTTTTAAAAATCTATCTATCTATCTATCTATCTACCTACCTACCTACCTACCTATCTATCCATCTGTGGCTGGCTCAGCCCTCCCTGGGGCTGGGGCTGGCACAGCATGTAGTGCTAGGGATAGAACCATGGTCCCTGTGCTTGCCTAAGCAGGCGCTTTAGACTGCTGAGCTGTCTTTTTGGCCCATCAATTTCTGTTTTTAAAGATATTCCAGTTTATGGGCTGGTGAAATGGCTCAGCAGTCTAAAGTGACTGCTTTGGAAAGTTTAGGCCACTGCAGGGACTGCGGTTTGATCCCCGGCACCACATGCTTCGCCAGTGCCACCCCCAGGGCAGGCTGAGCTGGCCATAACACAAACAAATAAATGAGTTTTAAGAAAAATAAAATAAAATTTAAAAAAAGATATTGCTGTTTTTAAAGATATTCCTCTTAGAAAATTGTACAGGATATTCTTGTTTTCTCCACTCTTTAGTAATATTTATTTTTCCTATTATTTACCTGCACCTTATAACTTTTTATTCTTTATACATTTTTGCCACATATTTATCTATTTTGTTATTCTTTCAAAGAACCAAGCTTTTGTATTATGAAATCCTTTTATTGTTCTGCTTAATTAAGGGGTCTTTTCTTCCACTTTATTT
>PVKN010041339.1:0-10584 GCA_004027915.1 Capromys pilorides
TCAATTTTCTTTCTATGTTTACACGTACTTATGTACTTATTTATGTATTTGTTTATCATTAAATATACATTAAGCAACTGCCAAGGATAACAATTAGAATCTCAGTAATCATTTGTATGCTCCTATGAGTTGTTCCCTATCTATTTTCCTATCTTCTCATCCTTTATTCTCACATTTATTATGAAAAGGAGTCACATACTTACCTTTACTAACAGTACCGTTAGGACCACTCTTGTTCACACTCCCTATTAAATATTCTCTTGGCTTATACCTACAAGTAGGATTTCCCAATTTATAGGACATCAAAATGACAGAAAATGGTCAAATGTATAATAGCAAGTTAACAGAAGAGAAAACTTGTCTGACCCATAAAATATGATGAGTTAGTCAACGTCATTATTAACCAAAGAAAGAAAATTGAAATAAGATAACATTTTATACTAAGTATATTGGCAAAAATTAAGACATTACATAACAACAAACATTCCAAAATGGTTTTATCCATTTATACTCTCAAAAGCACTTTGTAAGACTCTAATTCACATTCTCTCCAATATTTGGTATTGTCATATTTCTAAAAAAACAAATGGGGCTTTTAGGAGGTGATGAGGTCCTCTGGAAACAGCACTCATGAATGGAATTAGTACCCTTGCCAAAATAAATAAATGAATAAATAAAGGGCTGGGGAGATAGCTTGGCATTCTAAAGGCCTGCCTGGCAAGTGTAAGGACCCAGGTTCAATCACCAGTACTACATGCCAAGCTGGTCCTGGAATCCCAGATGCATCATACTGGCCACCAAAACCAGGAATGGTGGCACATGCCTGTAATCCCAGTACTGGGGAGGCTGAGACAGGACAATCACTACAAGTTCAAGCTGCATAGTGAGACCCTGTATAAATTAATTAATTAAAATTTTTTAAAAAGCTAGAGAGACCTCTATCCTTTCTATCTCTTCCAACCAGACATACCATCTATCAAGCTCAGAGTGAACTTCCACCAGCCACCAAATCTGTTATTACCTCGACTGTAGATTCGCCAGCCATTAAAACATGTGAGAAATACATTTTCATTATTTATAAATTAACCTAAGTTAATTAAATTATTTATTAATCTAAAAATTAAAATAATTTTTAAGAGTAGCTCCAAAGAACTAAGATACCAGTCATGAGTCCAGTACCAAAAACTAGACTGGCAGAGCAAAAGAAAACCTAAAAACTTTCTCTCTCAGTAACAAAGTCCATGGTAATTCTGGTTTTTGGAATTTAATTTGTTTACTCCAAAGGAATAAAGCTTTGCAGAAAAAATGTAACAAGGTGCAGGAGGAAATGTTATAAAAAAACAAATTCAGTGCATGATTCACTATTTTTACAGGTGTAGATTTATGCAGTTATTAATTCCTATTAAAACATAAAAGCAAACACTAATAATAAGTCTATTTGTCCTATTTCAAGTTTTACGGCTGACACTTTACCTCCTGATTTATCATACAGGAGACCTTCTGTAACACAGTCCTAATGTACACTTTCGGTCTCATCTATCTTCTTCCCTCATAACTATCCTGCTGCAGTATTTCGTCTTTTTTCTTCCTTCAAGACACTCATAGGGCTTGGGATGTAGTTCAGTGATACAGCACACATGCTGAGGACTCACAAGATCATGGGTTCAATCCTGGTACCAAACACAAAAACAAAAGCAAACCCAAAGAACAGAAATGTGCTATGGATTCTTCAATTTCATTATTTCCTGAGGGAAACTTCTTAATCTTCGCCTCTCAGATTAGACCAGAGCTCCCTATTATTCAGTCTAATAGCGTGTAACATGTTTCTTTTAGAGCACTTGCCATAAGTATAAAAAAGGAAATACATGAAGAGGAAAATTGATGTTATATATTATGAAGCAAAAGGGAAAGCATTCTTATTCCAATTTTTAAATATACATTGGAAATTTATTTCATTCCAGCTATTGTTAAGCTCTACAAAAAAGAAAAGAAGAAAGCAGGGCCTTCTTCACTCTCATCACCCACTCTTGGAGCAATTCCCTGGATCTCATCAGCACCCAGAGCAATATTGAACCCAAATACACCAGCAAAGAGCACGATGCATTTTCAACACCCTATGTTTCCTTGCTTTCACTTAATTTATATTCCAGCCCCTTAGCCCCTCAATAGCAGCCTCATAAACACAGGTAAAGAAGGTCTTATCTTTACTTCTATCACTAACCAGACAACATGGCACACGTTTTCAGTAATTCTTTTCCTGAAACGTCAACTTCTTCATTCTTTTAACATTCTGTAAGATTCACCTAGCAAACTCCAGCACTCCATCAACTTTACTTTGAGGCCTGTTCCAAATACTGTTCCAAAAAGTCCCTTGACCATATGAACTCTTGGTTTTCTTATGTCAACGGGACTTTCTCAGACCTTACTGTGGCCCAGGCAGTTTTCTCTGGGTTCTTAGTAATTTCTTGTCTTTTTTTTAATATAGCAGATTTTTCAAACATTTACAAGTCATCTAGTCTTCTATTCCTCCAACTCTCGCTCTGCATATAACCCTCACGTCTAAAGACGTCAAAGGTAAACTTCCTAAGCTGCAAATTAGCCGCTTATCTATAGGGAAGACCATCTTTGCTTCCCTTCCCCCACCCACAACAGACGGAAGGCCCCTCACCTCTTATTTTTGCTATGGATTTCTTGCCATCTTTACATTATCTCTACTTACTTTTATTTCAACCTCTCCGTCTTAGTTCCTTTTTACTCGTTGCTGGGACAAATATCCGACACTCAAAATGAAGGAAGGAAAGGTTTATTTAGCTCACAGTTTGTGGAGGTTTAAGTTCGCACTCTGCTGGCTCCAAGGCGGCAGAAAACAATGAATTGCAGAGGAGGAGCAACAGCTGTGGCATCCATCAAGCCTCTCTTCCAAATCCTGTGCTTGCGCAGAGCTCCTCCAAAGTGGCATGACTCCTCCAAAGAAGAAAACTTCTCCAAGGAAGCAGGGCAGGGCTGGGCCAGGCAGGAAGCAGCCAGGAGAGGGCTGGGCGGATCACACAGTCTTCCTCACACAAAGTCTTCCTCAACTCTTCTTATACATTTTCTGTGCTGAGTCACTCTGAGGTGGCCCTCTGGCCCTACAGTGTAACCAATCACATCCCAGGGCAAGCCCTCCACATCCTACAAGATGGGGCCCCCACAGCCCAGAAGCAGCCAAGCCTATCCAATCAAGCTCAACTCAAGTTGACACAATGTATCAACTACCACACTTTCTCTCTTTAGCTCATTCTAAAACCATTCCACACTCTACTAGATAAAGAGAAAAGAAGATACAAAAAAGACCAAGCCTCTTACTTGATTTTTGGGTTTCATTTTTTTCACAGACAAGTTTCTTAAAAGAAGGGACTGTCACACTTTTCTTCACCACTTCACATTTCCAGTGCCCTGGAAAAAATCCTTTGTGACTAAATCTAATGAACTTCTTCTAAACTTTCTCTTGACCCTTTCATTGATTAAAAGTACTAAATCTTTCTTAAAATGTTCCTCCTTTAAACTCTCTTCCCTAGATTTCAAGGTATTTTCTGTTCTCTATTATTTTCTTTTTAACAAAGGAGGAGGATGCTTCTTTTTATTTGTTCACACTGGGCATGATGAGCAAATATGTAGGATTCTGTTTTCTCATGGTATCGTTGACTTACACTGTCAGTCTCTTGATTCTTACTCTAGATCTTGAATTAAATGTCCAGAAATTATAAATGGCAATCTAGAAATCTGACTCCTACCATAACTCATTTTCTCTAGTTTATAGACATACTATATATTGATTTCTGCAAGTGCTTTAAATTCTTCATGAAATCATTAGAGAAATAAGAGCTAAATGTCAAAATGAAATAGTTTATGTGTCTTCTGCATATTCAGGGCCCAGCAGAGTGAATCCCAAGTGGGAAACTCAACTCTCCATAATTGTTCACTCGTACCAACAACCTAGGAGCAATCTTTAACATTTCCCTCTGTCCCATGCTACACATTACGCCATACCATACTTAGAATCTATCACATAGCAGCTTCCTACCTAGTTGCAGCTTTAGATTTTGTCTATAGTGGGGTTTAGGACAAGCAATGTAGCTAGAAGGGAAAAGGAGCGCCCTCATGACCTAATCCCAGGTGTCTTTCAGTTTGATCTATAGACATTCTCATCAATAATCTAGATGTTCCCCACTGATGCTAATTCCCTGAGTACTATTTCATACCTCCTCCACCTTTGAGATCATCGCTCCTTCTGTTTCTTCTTCAAATGTTCATACAATTTCTTTTCACCTGGATTTTACACATCTGCTCAGCTTTTACCACTTGGAAGTCTCCCCTGTAAACCCTTAAACTGAGCTAAGTGCTTCTCCTCTGAACTCTCCACACAAACCTCTTAGTGCTTACCTTATTACATTAAAATTATTTATGTATGTGTCCACCTTCTTCACAATAATCCTCTGAATTAGATTCTGTTCTCAACCACTTTGAGAAATAAGAAATTCAAGTGAAGGGAGAGGTTAAGCAACTCCCATAAGTCAGCGGCAAAGCCACATTAATGGTTAAGGATTTCCGTTTTAGAACTCCCACTCTACCCCATACCTTCTCAAGGGCGGAGATTATGCCTTATGTACACTGACATGCCCAGTGTCTACCTTGGTACCCAGCATACGAATGTAATAAGTATCAGACTAAACAGCATTTGTTGAATTCTGCTTTAAATGCTTAGGAATTTCAAATATTGTAAGATATGATCCTTACCCTCAAAGAAGTTCATCATCTAATGGCTTTGGAAATATTAGTAAAATATTCCAATGACAGAAACAGATGAACCAAGGAGAAAGTTAACTGAGAGTTCAATGGCTTCCACACTGAAAAAAAAAATGTTATTAGACAGTTCAAGGCCCTTTTTAAGGTTTAATTCCAGCAACACAGATATAAAAATCCTCCTAAAACTCATGTTTTTTTAAAAAAAATCATTTATTTATTTGTTTGTTTGTTTGTTTGTTTGGCACAGTGTCTCATTACACAGCTTGGACTACTAGTGATCCTCCTGTCTCAGGAGGATACTCTCCCCAGAGCTGGGATTACAGGCATGCTCACCCATGACGTGCTTGAGGTTCAACTCCTGGTTGCACGAAAACCAAGTCAAATGAATATGGACTAAGAAATTTGAGGAGATAAAGTTGAAGGTGTGTAGCAGCAAATCTGGCCTAGGTTTTGCCCTAGTTCCCAGTTAACAAACCACAATTATGAACCTCCCGTGAGCCATTCTCATGTACCAGAAGTGATAATACAAAACTAACAGCTGTGTTAAATATAGAAATCATTATGGCAGAATATGAAGATAGGTTATGAAACAAAAGAACAAATGATATGATAGATTATAGAGTGAAAACTCAACGTGATTTTATTATTTGAAACAATTCAAAATCAACAAGAAGATATTTTAACTATCACAATTTTCATTCTTTTTTTTACAACTTAATGTTAGCATTATGAGAGACCTGATGCAATAATACTACTTGTTGTTTCAAAAGACTTAGGTCATTAGGCTGGCTTTAGTCTTAACTATGAGGTACTGCTGCTAAGACAACTAGCCCAATTCTTAACTGAATTAGTATGAGTATAGTGTCACAATCAAAGGAGGGACTGGTATTCTAAACTGCTAAGGCTACATCTGGAGCATGTCCTCTTCTAAGAACAATATTTCAAAAGAGAGATTGATATGCCAGTTCCAAGATGCACAAGAAAGGACAGAGGATTGCAAATATAGACAATGAAGTTGGAAGTGTTTTGGCTGAATAACTGAAAAAAAAATGACAAAAAATTTATTTGTTCATTTGTTGATATTGTCTTCGTCCAGAAAACAGAGTGAAAATCTGTGGGCATAAGTTATAAAGAAACTGGGATGAGGAAATGTTTTCAACTGACGCCAAGAGTCTCACAGTACATTGGGTTTTGCATAAAGCAGTAAGTCAAGGACTTAAACTATCTGCCAAATGCCTGGAGATTTATATATCTCATGTAGAGGAGGTCTCATGATACTAAAACCCATTCCAAATGTAAAATCTTAAGAAAAGCTGTCGTCTAAAAGGAGATGTAAAAATTTTGAAATTATTTTCAAGGGTTACAGAGAAGCGCATATTTTTTCATTTAGAGAGGTATTATCACAGCTAAAATTAAACTTTAAAAATTAAAACTAAAGTAAATAATTAATTAATTAAAACTAAGGCACGGTTACCATTCTTTGAAAGTGTCAAATACTTCCTACTTAGAACTGTTTTTCTGTATTATATAAATTTAAGCATGTTATGTTTCATTTTCATCTGTCTCCTGATAATTTTTAATTTCCCTTTCTATTTCTTTTTTGACTCATTGGTTTTTCGGGAATGTGTTGTTTGAGATGCTCAAATTTTCTTTCTGTTGTTGATTTCTAATTTCCTTCCATCATGGCTAGCAAAGATACCCAGCATAATCTCAATCTTAGTAAAATGTTTAAGTCTTGTTTTGTGAGTTAACACATGATCTATTCTGGGTAATGATCCATGTATGCTTAAAAAGAATGTGTATTTATTTGAAAACACAAAAGACCTTGAATAACCAAAACAATCTTGAATAAAAAAGAATAAAGCAAGAAGTCTGATACTTCTTCATTTTAGAATATATTACAAAGTTACAGCGATTAAAGCAGTGCATTACTGGTATAAAGACAGACATGGACTAATGGAACAGAACAGAAAACCTAGAAATAAAGTCAGACATACATATTCAGATGATCTTGAGCAAAAAAAAAAAATGCCAAGTTTATACAGTACTCTTCAACAAATAGTGTTGGGAAAACCAAGTATCCACAAGCAAAAGAATGAAACTGCACTCTTATCTTATACTATGCACAAAAATTAACTCAGTATGAATGAGAGATCTGAAATTACTGGGATCTGAAATTATCAAGCTGAAATTATCAAGAAGAAAACATAGGTGAAAATCTTCTTGATATTAGTCTTAGCAATGATTTCTTGGAAATGACACCAAAAGCACTGAAAACAAGAGCAAAATTAGAGAGGTAGAACTACATTAACCTGAAAAGCTTCCTAACAGCAAAATAATAATAATAATAATAATAATAATAATAATAATAAAATAATAATAATAATAATGATAATAATAATAATCAGTAGAGTAAGAAATCAAAAATATGATTCACATATGTGGTACAAGATTAATACTCAAAATATATAAGAAATGTGTACAATTCAACTGCAAAAGATAAAGATTTTTAAATGAGCAAAGGACTTGAACAGATACTTCTAAAGGCAATTTACAAATAGGCACCAGATATATGAAAAGATGTTCAACTTCCCTAATCACCAGGGAGATACAAATGAAAATCATAAGTTATCACCTCATACCCATTAGTATGGCTTTTGCTTTAAAAATAAATGAGCGTTGGCAAGCACATGGAGAAATTTGAATCCCTATACATGGATTGTGGGAATGTAAACCAAGTGGGATTCATCCATCCCCAGGGTATTTATCTAATGGAATTGAAACGCAGATCCTAAAGAGATAGCTGTACTCCCAAGCCCACTGCAACATTATTCATAATAGCCAACATATGGAAACAGCCTTGTTATGGTTTATGTCTAGTTGTGCCCCGCAAAGCCCCATGCAATCATGGGGTGGGGACTTCTAGAGTTTGAGACTTGAGTCATGATCCACTGGGATTATGTGTTTTAGTACTGATAGGACTACGGATCTGAGTACTGCTGGGATTACTTGACTCTTGATCCACTGGGATTATGTGTTTTAGTACTGATGGGGTTATTGTTCTGAGTACAGGTGGGATTACTAGTGTGGCCTAAGGTGGATAGGCTAAGGCAGAGAGCCTGAACGTAATATAAAGAGAGACAGAGAGACCAACGCTCTCTGTTGCTCTCTGTGCCCTGGTTGATCAGTTGCCTCTGTTGTGGTTGTTGCTGTTCTGCCACCATGAACTGGATGCTCTCTGCCCTGTTCCACTCAGCCTTGGGCCAGCTGAATATGGACTGAAACCTCCAGCAACTGTGAACTAAATAAACCTTTCCTTCCTTCATTTTGAGTGTTGGGTATTTGTCCCAGCAATGAGTAAAAAGTAACTAAGACAAGCCTAAAGATCTAACAAGACAGGAATGAAAAAGAAAATGTGTCATATATGTGGTGTAATTGAAATATACAGTGATTGCTTAAACTTTTAAAAAATTATTATAAGAGAAGATACACTGCTATTAATGCCCCACAAAATATTCCCCCTTGCTTGAAAAACATTTATTCAATCATTCTTATCACTTTTAGAAGCAATTCTGGAAATCTTCTTTCCTAAGGGTCTTTATGAGGTCTGATTTTTAAAAAAATACAGTGAATGCTGCTGCCAAGTGTCATTCACTAGAAAGGCAAACTCATAAAAGACCATACTCATAAAAGTGCGGTCTTCACCTTATTCACCAGATCTGGCACTAAGGGACTTCCGGCTCTTCCCCAAAGTCAAAATGACCACAAAAGGTAAACATTTTGAATCAATTCAGAACACAGAGGCAGCCACAAATAAAGTTACTCACAAAAGAGAAACTGCTGTGGAGAGTGTTAAGAACAGAAAATGTGTGAAAGTATTTTAAGGGGAAGTAATGATGGTGTGGTTTTACTGTAATAAATTTTAGACATTCATTGTAGACTTAACACAATGTATATAGGCACACACATATAAATAATGTAATATTATTCTCCTTGAAAAAACGGAAATCCTGCTTTATATAAGAGTGTAGATGAACCTGGAAGACATCATGCCAAGAAGCTACTCACAGCCAAATATTGCACAATCCTACCTGTATGAGGTATCTAAAATAGTCAAACTCATAGGAACAGTAGAATGGTGTTGCCTGAAGCTGGGATGGCATAGGGAGTTGAACAGTGACACAAAATTAGTAAACTTTAGAGATCAGTTGAACAACATTAGGTCTATAGTTCACAATACTTTGCCTGTTCCAGAGATCTGCTGAACAGCATAGTGTCCATAGCTAGCAATATTTTATTGTACACTAAAAATTTTGAGACTAGATCTGTTAAGTGGTCATAACACACACACACACACACACACACACACACACGAAAAAGATGGATAATGGTTTTATGGGTGTGTGCTGGTGTTCCTTACTAAATTGTATGTCAAATAGTGCACTTTTTAATATAAAATCAGGGCTGGGAAGACAGCTTGTGGAATAAGTGCTTGCCTGGCAAGGGCAAGGTCCTGAGTTCAATGACTGGTACTGCAAAAACAAAGCAAAACAAAACAAACAAGCAAACAAAACTGTCCACTTTAATGTAAAATAAATTAAGCCTCAATAAATCTTTTCAAAAATAAAATAAAAGCATAAAGAAAAGTTTTCTTCAAAGGATTTCAATCTTCTAGTTTATTTCCATAATAGTAACCTTTCATGTAGTGGCACCCACATATTCATGAAAGTGACAGGTTGATGACTATTTCACAAACATCTATATCTTAAACTAGTAAGAAGCACTTGCTTGGCATTGTTATAGGTCAGTGATTTGGATTTCCTCATATGTTCTTTGTCTTTAACATAAAAGACAAACCTTTATAAACTATTTTCCTAAGCAAAGTCATCTAATAAAGACTTCTCCCTTTTTTTAACTAAATCTAAATCCAGAACTAAGGGGCCAGCGAGATGGTTCAGTGGTCTAAAGCGCCTGCTTAGGAAAGCTCAGGCAACTGCAGGGACTGCGGTTCGATCCCTGGCACCACATGCTGCGCCAGCCCCCACCACCAGGGCAGGCTGAGCCAGCCACAAAATAAATAAAATAAAGAAACAAAAACAAACACAACAAGCAAACAAATAAATAAATAAAATTTATAAATAAATAAATAAATAAATAAATAAAAATAAAAATAAATCCAGAACTAACCCTCCAAGTATATTAAGCTATCTTCATTCTTGAAATTAAAAAACAAAAAAAAAAAAACAAAGACAATGAGGACTTCTTGGCCTACAGGTCCCCTCCTGCCACCAGAACTCAGATCCCACCCACAGCATACCAAACCAACTGACCTCCTACGCAGGTAGGACCTCTCAGCCTGTGCCCATGCACTGCCACTGGAACTCCACACCCACCCACAGCTCATGACTGGTGGGCATGCAGGCAGGAATACTAGGTCTGCACCCCTGCACCACCATAGCCTCTACCTTGCACAGAACCCAGCTCTGGCATCTGATGTGAAGCCCTGCAGCAAAATTCCTTGCAGAGAGGCTGGGTCAGACCTTACCAGCTATCTCAGGAGCTGAGCATCTTGCCAGGGGAGCACAGAAAGTTCTTCTCCAAAAGCTGCAGCAGGAAGAAACTGAGCAGAGCAGCCAGGCCCAGCCAGGCACATTTGGACAAGATCAAACTTGGTAGATCCGGACCCAAATTTCAGTAGGCACTAATGGCATAACTTCACCAAAGTTCTGCACCAAAGCCAGAGATCACTGCTATATGGAATGATACAGAGAGGAGCAAAATGCAATCTCAGGTCCTGAG
>PVKN010041340.1:0-10580 GCA_004027915.1 Capromys pilorides
GGTGGTGTGCACAGACGTGACAGTGGGGATCAAGTGGCTAGCCACAAGCCAGCCACTGTATCAGTCCCAGCAGCCTTTGGGCAGGGAGGGGTGCACTGCATTGGGACCTGGGGGACAGATGTGTGGCCAGGGCTTGCTGTGCTCGGTGTCAGGAAAAGTTGGGGGTTCATTTCATAGCCAAGGTTCCCTGTGTTTTTCAGAGGGAGGCAGGAATGGACTGTACACTGAGAAGATAGGGCTTGTCCCTCACCCAAAGCTGGACGTAGCTGGATGTAGCTGGTCTTAGGCACGATTCCCTGATGTGCCCAACCTGGCCCTCGGTGGCACCTCCTTCTTTCTGGGGTGTGTTTGTGACCATGAAGAATGGCTCCTGTGTGGAAGTACCAGCTGCTCATGCATGTCCCCCTTCACCCTCCTGCAGGCTCACTGTCACCATTTCTACTTCACTATAGGGCTGCTGAGGCGGCGCGGGATGGCAGGGCCCCCACCCCTGTGTTCCAGGTGCTATGGCTGGGCTTCGTGTGAGAAGACCAGCTGCACTGTTGCTCTTTGTTTCTCAGACGAGTGTTCCCCGTGGCCGATTCCTGCATGCTGGGCAGCTGTGGGCTGTGTTGCCCACACAACACTCATGCAAATAGGGCTGTGTGGCTTGGAAGGTCACTCCTGGGTCTGCACAGGTGGACCCGCCTGTTGCTAGAGGCCTGGCCTGTGAAAGTCACTGCTGGCCCAGCCACCTCCCTCCTGCCTTGTGGTTTAAGTGAACTCTTGAAAACTGCCAGGGTTTTAATCTTTCTCAGCAATGCATTCCTGTGCCTTTAGGGTGATATCGGAAATATCTCCAGCTAGCCCAATCCCAAACAAACCATGGGCCTCTGGATTTAATTTTTTTTTTTTTTTTTTTTTTTTGTGCCAAGAATTGAACTGAGGACCTTGTGCTTGCCAGGCAGGCACAATACTGCTTAGCTATATGCCTGGCCCCTTGACTTAAATTCTTAACCTCTTAAAGTAAAATTTTAGACTTTAATATTAGTGTTCCAGGTCCTGCTTGGCTCCGCGGTACAGAATCGTGGAGCAGCTGGACGTGGTAACCAGAAGCACGGGGCCCTGCATTGGCTGCCCCGCCGTCCTGGGCTGTGGCCCCGGCTCTGCAGACACTGCTGCGAGTTACTCTCCTGCTTGAGCCCCGAGCTAGCCTGCGCTGCAGGGACCGCGGTGCCATGCCAGGGACTATGTGTGCTTGGCCATCATCCTGCTGGGCTTCAGAGCACTATACATTTGTCATCTGAGTGAGCCAGAGACTCGCTCATTTGTATCTATTGATAACTTGCATTTCCACATGGGAAGTAGTTCATGGTGGTATTTTTTTTGTGTTAGTCATTTGGCATTTTAGTTTAAAATGCCAGGAAGGCTGGCATGCACCTATGGTCCCGACGACCAGAAAGGCTGAAGCAGGAGAAGCACAGGCTTGAGGCCAGACAAGGAAGCTTGGTGAGACCTAGTTTCCAACTCTAAAGAAATAGGTGTGTGGGGGATGTGTCTTGGGATAGAGTCCCCCAGAGTGAACCACAGCACCTCCAAAGCAAGCCAAGGTCGCCGCCTTGGCCCTTCCCTCTTCTGTAAAGTGTGTGTTTTATTATGAGGTAACTGTAGGGCTAGCACCCATCTGCCGGTCCCTGGGGAAGTGTCCAAGCTCTTGAGATGGAAGTGATGGGAGGTTGTGGTCTCTGGGCTTTCCAGGCAGGCCCTGTGTCCTCTGAGAGGGGAGGCCTGGCCTGTCCTTGCCTCACATCTGCCCTGCTGTGCAGCTGCTCCCCAGTGTCCAGGCGCAGGGCCCCTGTGCGAAGCCGCCCTGCCCAGCCACCCTGCTCAGCCTGGGTTCAGGACGCTGCCCTCTCTTCCTGACACCTGGTTGCAGGAGAAGTCGCTTGTCTTCGAGTCTGCGTGGAAGAAGGAGAAAGACATAGTTTGCAAGGAGATCGAGAAGCTGCGCGCGTCCATCCAGACCCTGTGCAGAAGCACGCTGCCCCTGGGCAAGATCATGGACTACCTGCAGGAGGACGTGGACGCCATGCAGCACGAGCTGCAGCTGTGGCACAGCGAGAACCGGCAGCACGCGGAGGAGCTGCAGAAGGAGCAGAGGTGGGTGGGGGCTGGGGAGGCGGGGCGGGGGTGAGGCTCGGGAGGAGGAGTAGGGGCGGAGGCGCAGGCGCTGCGGAGCAGCGGTGACAAGGGTGCAGGTTGAGGGGGAGGGGGCCGGGGAGCAGGAGCTCAGGAGAACCCCAGGGTGCGCCCCACGGGCCCCTCCCGTGCCTCTCCCCCGGAGGAGAGTGGTTGTCCCTCCCTCATTAGAAGAGGCAGGCTGGTGCCCCGTGTGCAGTCCCCACAGCCTTGTAGCTGTTCCCACTTGGGAAATGTTTTCCTAGTTACTCTATATGGAGTGCTGAGAGCCCATCTAAAATTGCAGCTTAAGAGAAACATAATAGCCATTAAAAAGTATAATTTATTTTAGGACGTGTTTGATATCCTGTGTTTATAGCATTCTGTAGCCATGCAGCCGAAGTCCCTTAACATGTGACATGGACAATATGAAGGGAGCCAGAAAAGTACTGGGAACTGATTGGAGCCTATTGTTGCATATAACTGGTTTTAAATATTAGAAAAAATTTTACCAGGCATTCCTTATAAAACCTGGTTATGGTTTATGGTAGGACAGTTGAGAACTGTTGCTCTTATACCTTGTATTTTAGTTTTTTTATTTTAATTTGTGGGATTTAAAACCCTAAAGAAAATGCTGATTTGGATTTGATCTTTCCCAGGAAAATGTAGACTTTCCCCTTTCCAGGCAGATAGCTGTAGGGTCTCGAGTCACTGCACTGCAAGAGTGAGTGAGAGGCCCCGGAGACGGAGGCCTCCCTGAGGTCCTGAGAGTCCCTGGAGGGCGGGCAGGGCCTGTTCAGGCTGCTGTCCTGGGCGTCTGCAGGGATTTGCCCCTCAGCTCCTTGCTGCCCCTCAGCTCTCAAGGGAGTATATAGTAGGAGGATTTCACGGCTGTCATTGAAGAAACAGTGGCTTCCTTTGATGTGAATCTTCACTTTGGATTGTAGAAATCCGAAGTCAGGTTTGTGCGGGGCGAAGGGCCTTTCCCTCATGTCATTACCAAAGGAGGTGCGTTGTGCCCTTTCTCCTTGGCTGTGGTCCACGCTGTGCTCTAGCTGTAGTTGGGGTCACAGTCGAGAAGCGGGTGCTGTTGGGCTTGAGACTGATGAGCCCCCTCGTTCCCGTCAGCATCACGGACAGCGCTGTGGAGCCCCTGATGGCGGAGCTGGCGGAGCTTGAGCAGCAGGTCAGAGACCAGCAAGATAAGATCTGTGCGGTGAAGGCGAACATCCTGAGGAATGAGGAGAAGATTCAGAAAATGGTGTACAGCATCAACCTGACGTCGCGGCGGTGAGCACCCGCTGGCCGGTCCCCACCGGCCTGGACCCATGAGGAAGATGGGAGGCGACGGCAGACTGGCTAAGCATATTAAAGACCGTGTTTTTTACCTCCTTCCACTGGGGTCCTTGCTAGTCCTAGACAGCCGCCCCTCCCTGGCCCCATGCTGGCCCTGGGCTGTTTCTGCTGCAGCCTGTATGTGTGCCCTGGCCCGCCTTTCCTTTGGCAGGGAGGGGATGCCACGTGGAGCAGGAGAGGACTGCAGGGTAGGTGGGCACTTCACAGGTGGAACGGGCCTGAGGCAGGGAGTGAAGTCTCCCTCAGCCGGGACCCTTGCAGGGCATATGCCGTGGTCCGGGTCACTGCTCTGTGACTGCGCACCCTCCCCCACTGCCGCGGTGTCCTCGGCCTGTGTTGCTAGGCCTCGCGGCCCACAGATGGACGTGGTTTCCCTGTGCCCCTGCCAGCTGTTGGCGCGGCTGTCACAGGCTCCTTCCTCACTTGCACGCTGCGCCTGGGTCCCCGGGCCCACACCAGCAGGGCCCCAACATCTCTGGAGGAGGGTCTTACTGCTGAGCCCACGCATCCTGCCTGTTCTGTGCAGGCATTCCTACGGGCAGCTCGGGGGATGCTGTCTGGGGGAGATGGAGAGGAGGAACCGGAGGACATTTTTTGATGTAACCCAATTTTGGAAAATGTTTTTTAAAGCAATTTTTTTAAAAAACAAACAAACATGGTTTATACTCAGTTTTTCACTTACATGTACTGAAAATGCTAAGGTCTTAAGTTATTGCATAAAGGATTTCACTGTGTCTGGGGACATGCTCAGGGTCCTACCTCTGGGTCCTGGCCCTGCTCTTCCTGGCTGCTGCATTTATGACTGAACTGAGGTGCGCCTCGGCAAGCGTGAGGCTCTGCAGGGTTAGCACTGGCGGCTCCATTTGTTTTTTCTTAGTAAACTCTTCAGTGAGGAAGCAGAGGGCCTTCTGCATTGACCAAGGCAGACGTGCCCGGCGGAGCTGTCCTTTGGAGACACTGGGTCCCTGGGCTTCCCTTTCTCTTCTGTGAGCACCTCACGGTTCTGTCTGAGCAGATTGGCCTAGTTCCGCCCCTTGGGCCGGGGAGGACTGTTAGCACACCGGTCCCGCTCACGTTTATAGTTCTCTCTCCTGACTTGAATGATTAGCCATAACCCTGAAGTGGACCCTGTTTGCCTCAAGTTGAGATACATGCCTTTTATGAGCTTGTATATATGAACACATTTCTTGTTTTGGAAAATGGCATATATTGTATGTGAGTAAAATTTTGTATGAAGTAGCCTATCAAATTGTATCAAAGTTTATTTTCCTTATGTATAAATCATTAAAAATAATCACTTATTTTTTCTATAAGTGTATGGTTTGTGCAATTCAGTTCACACGTGGAGAAAAGAGTAAACATTTTAATTTTCAGTTACGTATAAGAAACTTTCATTCATCTTTTGGCACTTGCTGCTTCTCTGTATTAATTAAAGTTTTATAAGGCAGGTAAGCATTTACCAGAAATTTCATTTTTGAAATTTTAGAAGGTCTCTACATGTGATTACTAATATATTTAATGATATCAAATTAAATCCTAATCTTCATATTTTGAGAAAATGGCTAGTGAAATTTTTAAATAGATTGCTTTACTGCAGTACTGTGAATACTGGAGTCTTGAATTCATAAATTCAGCTGACACTAATTTGTCGAAAGAAATGTGTCAGTTGTTGAGGAAAAAAAGTTCAAGACTGGACTTTAAGCTTTCAACTTCGGTATTCATACTGATTGTTTTCAGTCTTTGACATAAAAAAAACAAAAACAAAAACACAACAGTACCTGGTCCTTGTAGAGACAGCACAGGGAGGTGAGTGTGGCTTGGGCCTGGGGTGTGGACTCCAGCTGTGGCTCTGGCGAGTGGCCCTAGAGTGTCTGTCCCCAGGGCTGCTTGTCCATGCTGCCCTGAGTTGACTGGGGCTGTCCTCTGTCTGTGAAGTGCACAGGGAGGGACAGGGGAAAGGGTGGCCGGGACTGGCTCTGGCTGTGGGTCACAGCTTGTGTCAGATCGCCGCAGGGTCAGTCTGGCTCTTCGGTGTCCCCACAGGCTCCAGTGTGTCACTGCAGGGAGTTGTTGGAACCATGAGCCAGGTGTAGCTGGAGGAGGCGTGAAGGGCTCACTTGTCCAGGGGCCCTTTCGTTGGTCCTGCTTCCTGGCCACCAGAGGAGAGCCGCCGTGCCCCACTCTTCCCTTGGTCCTCAGCCCCAGCGGGGTGTCTTCACAAGGTGCTTTCGGTGTTTTGTCTGTTAGTGCAGCTATTTCCATCCCGAGCACTCATCAGGCATCTTGTCTACCACACAGCAGAAAGTGTAGTTCTTGGTTTTCCTACTGTCTCCTGTTTTTTCTTCAACATTTTTCTGTGCCATCGGTATTTGCTTGTGTCTGAGCTAGAGAAATTTTTGTAGATAAAAGTGGTGTTTGGTCCATGGTAGAAGGAAAGCAAGGAGTAGATTTGCAAATGTCCGCTGTGACTGTGGTATGGTTGAGATCCACAATGTCCCTAAAGCCTCAAGGGTTCAGAGGTGGGGCTTGTGCTGGGCTGTGGAACTCCTTTGTCAGTGGAGGAACCCATCGTTGAGTCCGCGGCTGGCTGGGCAGTGGAGAGGTGGGGCCTGGTTGGATGGGGTGAGGCATGGGCGTGGCTTTGGCTCCTGTGTCTCTATTTCTGACCTCTTCTGCTTTCTGGCTGCCGTGCGCTGGGCCTCCCCCAACCGTGTGCTGCAGCCGTGCCCTGGGCCTCCCCCGACGGTGATGCTGCCTCTGTGAGCTGGGCCTCCCTCGACTGTAATGCTGCCACCCTGCGCTGGGTCTCCCCCGACCGTGTGCTGCAGCCGTGCCCTGGGCCTCCCCCGACGGTGATGCCGCTGGTGAGCTGGCTGACGATGTGCTGAACCCTCTGAACCTGAGCCAAGCAGGCCTCTCCTCCTTTGCTTTGTCTCAGCAACTGAGTGACTGATACAGATCACCGTTTTGTATGTTTTGGGATCAAGCTGCAAAGGGAATGAGGAAAAAGGAAAACAGGCGATTTCTCCCTTTTGGTGTAATAGTAGACAGTTGACTTTCTTTCGGAAAGTACCATCCTTGGTGCTCTGAGTCACAGCTTTGGCCAGTCTGGAGCACAACCCTGGCCCTAGCCTGTCCTGGAAGCTGGAAGTCTGGAGATGGAAGAAACCAGAAAAACCCGAGCCACGGTCCTTGTGCTTGTGGTGGCGACCATGTAAAAAATGGAACTCAGTCAGGTTTGTTAGTGTAATATTGGCATAGTGTGCTATGAAACTCAGGTTTCCTTAAGAGAACTCCCAGCAGGCTGGAGGAGGCAGCCAGCTGTCAGACAAGTGTTCAGTTCACAGCCAGAATCACTGGAGAAGAGAGTTTGAAGTTGTGACTTCCTCAAGACCACGAAAATTGGGTTTTCAATATGCTCTTTTCCCAACACCAAGAAATGCCACTGAACAGAAGGCATGGCCCCTGGAGAAGGCGACAGACAGTGTCCGGTGTTTGAAGCTAGAAGGAGCAGCCCCCCGGGCCTGCTAAAAGCAATGCAGAATTCCCACATGGAAGCACGGAGAGACCACGGCAGAGCAGAGCGGGGGGCTTCCTCCACGCCCCTGCCGTCAGCCCTGGCCCGTCAGCAGGCCTCTGTGGGTCTCCTGTCTTTGTAAGAAGTTGTGTTCAAAGCTGGGACTTAAACTAAACAGATTTCCTAGAGGAAACACGCGCACACCCACCCTCTGCCCAAGCCGCTTTTATGGATGTTTCCCGCAGAAATACTCCTCTCTGGAAAAATAAATTCACAGGATGTAATTAAAGCCATTATGTGTGCATTGGCCCAGGCCCTTCTTAAGTGCTTCTCCAAATGGGCCACCAAATAAAGCCATGAAGGGTGGCTTTGTTCCCAGCTCCTAACAATGATGCTTATTAATTGGGGTGCAGAGCAGTCTTCGGCCACTTTACAGTTCAGGAGTCACCTTGCACCATGTCCTTGCACACCCTGACCCCAGTGTGACCTCCGCAGGGCCAGCTGCGAGGGTGGCCCTGTGACACCTGGGTAGACAGGCAGCCTCAGTGTCTGCTTTGAGGGTGTGTTTCACCCTCAAACACAGTGCTAAGGGCAGAAGAATTCTGGGAGAAGAGTCCTGCAGATGCCTGCTGTAGGTGACACCGTCAAGAGGACTCGGGCTGTGTGGCCCTCTTGGACCCTGGCCCTGTTTCTTCTGTTCCTTTAGAGGGCTCCCTGCTCCCCAGGGCCCTGCTGGGGTCCCACACGGGCTTGCACCACGTGTGTGGCCCCTGGGACTGGCTGGGTGTGTGTGCGTGTGCATGTGTGATGTGGGGCTGGGGCTCCGTTTCTCTAGCCGTGGTTGGGCTGGAATTCCCCTCCCCCAGTATTAGAGATGGAACCCAAGACTGTTACCTTGAGACAGGGCCTCACCAAGTCAGGCATTACCCAGTCTGGACTTGAACTTATCTCAGCCCTCAGTGCTGGGAACTGAGCTGGAACGTGGAGGCCACACAGAGAGTCACCCCAGGGAAGTCACTCACAGAGGAAGCAAGACCAGGGCTTCACAGTCCAGGGCCAGACGGTCCAGCTGCAGCTGAGTACCATTGCATCCTGGCCATTCTAGTCTTGTAGATGTCTGCAGTGGGTGACACACCTTGGCCAGGTCTTGGTGCTTATTGTTGGTCAAACACCAGATGTGCTGTGAAGACATTCATAAAGGGGATTCATGTCTGTAATCAGTGACTTTAACATCGCTCTCAGTCATCCCAGTGGGCCTCGTTTTGTCGGCCGAAGGCCTTTTGTGTGCAAACCAGGATTTCTTGAGCTGATCGTATGTAGAGTCCCTGTGTGAGCTTCTAGCCCGCCTACTGGTTTTGAACCAACATCAACTCGTGTGAGTTCCCTGTCTGCCAGTCTTGGCTTACACCTGCTGGTCCCAAACAGCCTGAGTCAGTGACCAAGACTTCTCTCTCACACACTGACCTGGGACTGTTTCTCTGCGGAGTACTGTGAACCCTTACTGATTAGCAGCCCGAGGCCGCAGTGCCATCTAGGACATCAGGCCGCCAGCGTGGCAGCGTGATGTGCACCCCAGCCACTTCTATCCTGCTTATACCCCAACTCCATGCAGCAGGCAGGACCCCAAATCTCTCCCACTCTCCATCCGAGGGGGAAGAGGGGCCCTGGAGCCGGAAGGGCCCAGGAGCTTGTTTATTGAGCTGCTCTGAGCTGTGCTCCATACTTGGTCAGCATTGGTGGTGGGTGGGGTCCGGAGGCCCTGGTGAAGCACACCGCTTAGGGCAGCGGAGGCCTGGGAGTCCTGCATGGTGCAGAGGAGTGGACAAGCTGGCCACAGCAGTGGACCTCCCCCGGGCTTCATCTCCAGGGTGCAGACTGAGAGATGGTAGGGTGGCTGTCTGAACCTGGGGTCGTGATGAGTCTGGCTGATTATTGAAGGGCTGGGCAGGGTCAGGGACAGGAGTTATGAAAGGACCCGGATGTCTGTCTGCAGAGAGGGGCAGGGCAAATGCATGGGTCAGTCTCTGGTTAGGGGCCTCCTAGGCAACTAAGTGACACAGTAAACAGAAGTTGTATGAGGCTGCTGCTTCTGGGGAAGCTACATTCTGCTGCGGCTTAGGTCTAAAATGTCCCCAAAGCCTCTTGGGAGGTAGTTGGATGATGGGACACCTGGCTGAGTGCATTAGGTGGGGTCTGGTTGGGAGAGGAGGTCCCGGGTACCGAGAGCCAGAAGGGAGCAGCTCCCCTCCGCCAGATCCCTCCACCGAGGTGCTGCTGCCGGAGCCCACTAACAATGCAAAACTAAAATCTCTGAAAATGAGAGCGGAGACAAAGCTCTCCTCCACAGTGCAGGTGCTGGGTGTTGCGTCCCAGTGACAAGGAGAGCAACCAAGGTGCTGGGTTCCAGGAGACTTTTGCTTTTCACAAGCCAGAAAGGGGAGTGCTATAAAATAATGGCAGAAAGCACGGTAAGTACATGAATCACTGTGGTTGTCCAGACATTGTGTCAGCCTGAGCTCAGAAGTTTAATTAAGCAACTTAGAGGGCCAGGGTTCTTATTTTGTTAACATCCTCATCCTGTGCAAGATGAGGGGGTGGACATTGTGTAGTTCTACAGCCCCTCCCTAGGGCGTGTAGGGCCCGCCCTAGAGTGACTCAGCACTTAGAGGCTTATATAAAGGGAACTGAAGGATGCCGACCACCACCTCTTGGAGGAGCTTGAGTCTTCACAGTCAGCGTGGAAGGAAGGGAGAGAGGCTTGGTAGAAGCTGCTGCTGCTGGTCTTCCCCTTACTTGCTGTTTTCTCTTGCCATGAACTGCTGCCCCCTGCCATGGGCCACTCTGCCTTGGAGCCAGTGGAGTGTGAACTGAAACCTCGACAAACTACGAGCTAAATCAATCTTTCCTTCCTTGATTTTGGATGTCAGTTATTTTGTCTCAGAAAATTTCAGTCCTTGCATTGTTAGTGGGCTCAGGCAGTAGCCTCTCCGCGGAGGGATCTGGTAGAGGGGAGCTGCTCAGAGTGTGGTAGCCAAGAGGCTCCAGCCACGAGAGGAGCTGGACAGGGAGGGGCTGCACCCTCTGGGCTCTCGGTGCCCGCCCGGGACCTCCTCTTCCATCCAGTGAGTGAAAAGTAAGCAAGACAACTACCCAGAGTCATCCTTAGCCAGCGTTGGGCGTGTGCACTCTGCTGTGAGTGCGGAGGGCTGTTCACCCTGACGCCACACACAGTCATTGTGGCTCTGCGGTGTTGGTGGCCAACGGCACCAGGCACTGGGTTTTCCAGCGCTGCCGTCACCCTGAGGACCATCTCGTCTGCACAGTCCTTCACTCACAGAAACAGTTCTGTGCATGTCTGCTGTCCCCTCCCCTCCCCTTCCTCTGGGAAGGACAGTGAGTTCCTCCCTGGAGGGGTCTAGTGCTGTGGGCGGGTCACCAAGCCTGAACCTGTGATCTCTGAGGGGTGTTTAACATCCGAACCACGACAGACTCCATAGAGACTCCCATTTGCAGAGCCCATTTCCCCAGTGACTTCGCTCCAAGAGTCAGG
>PVKN010041341.1:0-10548 GCA_004027915.1 Capromys pilorides
GGCCTGGCTTTGCAGCAGAATGCTGGGAAGCAGGTTGAGCTCAGCAGTGCCAGCTCCTATATCTGAGCATGAAAGTGACTCGTTAAAGATTAAAAGGCCTGCCTGGTCCTCCCGGCCCCAAGACGGAATGATCTCCGCCATGGCGACAGCCTTAGTCTCCCAGGAGAGGCCATTGTATACTCAGGTTTGTGCTCCCAGACCATCCTGGGAGCCTGCGCGGGTTGATGCCATGGCGATAAGTTGACATTTGGGCACTCTCGAGACATATGAGCTATATAGCATCCTGTGGTTTGAATTTCTGGGCAACAGCAACAACAAAAAGCCCTGCCTCATCAGGATGTCAGAAGCCTCAACTTTCAGTCTGTACCTTTGGGGGAGGTTTTCTTCTTTGTTTCCCTTAACTATTCTGTTGAGTCAAGAGAACTTTAATTTTCACAGCCATAAAAATTCCATTAAGCCCCTTGTACTGCACCTCAGGTGTGAAAATGTCTCAGTGTAACAAGACTATGACAGCTAAAATCCTTAATAGTAGTTAGGATAATTGTCTCTGGAAGCTTGAAGAAAATAATGGCCCCGCCAACAAAATAGCAGTTTGATAGTTAAATTCTTTGTGGTTCTTGTGAAGGAGGGAACTGATACCAAGGACCTGCTCAGTGTGATTTTGTTCAGCTTGGTGGTCTTTGAAAAATATATTTCCATCCCATTCTGTGTAGAGCTAAGGGAAAATAGCTGTGACCTATCTCTCAAAATGCAATCCAAGCTGGGAGTGGCTGCACGTACCCATAATCCCAGCTACTTGGGAGGCTGAAGCAGGAAGATCACAAGCTTGAGTTAGGCATGGGCTACATAACCAGGAGACCCTGTGTCAGAAGAAACAAAACTAATGCATCCAAAGCAAAAACATCCGGGGCCGGGAAGATAGCTCCGTGGCACAAGTGCCTGCCTAGCAAGTGCAAGGTCATGAGTTTGAACCCCGGTCCCACAAAAAAAAAAAAAAAAAAAAAAAAAAAAAACCCGAAACATCCAACTCCCCCAAACAGGACAATCCCTGCAGTGCTCAGCTATTATTTAGGCTGCTGGGAGTAAATTAGTAGATGGGAGGTTGAATGGAAAGTGTGTTAAAGAGAAGAGATTAGTTTTTAAATAATAATAAATTTAAAACTTTAACAGAGTTTTAACTCAGTAATATTTGAATACGTGATTGTTAAAAATTCACATACAGGTACAGCTGAGAACTGCTTCTTGGGTCTGGAACCCATCACCATTCCTGCCCTGGCTGTGTTATCCTCCCCGGTCTCTTTGTATGTATTCGTTAGTTTTTTATGGATTTGGAAGACTACAGGATACTAAGACGTGAATATTTTTTATTTCTCTTCTCATATTTTATTTATTTTTTAAGGAGTACAAATTAGAACTAAAACAAAAAAATTACAAGTGATACAGAATTTCACTTAACAAAGTAATGAATTTCGCAGGACTTGTCATACATAGCATTGTTTTCCAGCCAGTTATTCCTGTTACCAGATATATACATGTAAAACTGGAAGAAGAAAGAAAAAAGGAAAGAAATGTGTAAGAAATTAAGAAGAGAAAAAGTGCAAACAATTGAAAAAAGGAGGTGAAACGAAAACATTACCTGCTCCTTTCCATAGATCAGCAGAAATGTGAGGTACAGTTGTCCAAATCATTAAGCTTGCATATGTAGATAAATCTCTTTGATGCGTCTTTTTTTTTTTGTCTTTTTGAGACAGGGTCTCACTGTGCAGTTCAGATCTGCCTTGAGCTTACTTTGAAGCCCAGGCTGGTGTTAAACTTGCAACAATCCTCCTGCCTCAGCCTTGAGTGTTGGGATAACAGGCATGTACCACCATGCCCGATACTTCTTCAGATCTCTTTGGGGGGTGGATAAAACCCCTAAATGTGGACTACAGAGTTTACATATTTCTTTTCAAGGAGACTAATGAATGTGGATATGTGCAAAATTTATATTTGTACATGCATACTGGTATATGTACACTAAATATTTGTTGTGATTACTCGTAAAATATAAACCTGTAAATAGCTTTGAGTAAAGTACTTGAATTTAAAAAGTAATGTACTGAAGGGCCAGCCAAATGGCTCAGTGGATTAAAATGTCTGCAAGCAGGTGTAGGGACCAAGAGTTCGATCCCCGGGCCTGCCATGCTGGCCATGCCCCTGGGGCATGCTGAAACCAGCATTTGAGACTGAACATGGTGGCATGCACTTGTTATCTCAGCTTTTGGGAGGCTGTAAACAGGCGGATCACTACGAGTCTGATCTAGCAGTGAGAACACCCTGTAGACCCTTCCCTAAAAAATACAAAAACAAATAAATAAAAAATAATATATTGAAAGACAAATCATGAAGCCAGCCTGTTTTTTTTTTCCATTTCTCACATAACCACATATTATTAAAATTTTCATGTCACTTTATAAAACCCAAGCACCAGAAGCCTTTCATTTAAGTTTCTTCTTCTCTCTCCCCTTTGTTCCCCCCCTCCCTTCCCCCACCATCTCCTCTCCTTTTGAGCTAAGGCTTGTCTGGGCTGTGCAGCCCAGGTGATTCTGGAGCTTAAGATCCTTCTGTTGGCCCTGCATGGTGGAGAGGTTGAGGCAGTTGCTACATAGTTAGTTCAAGGACAGCCTGAACTACTTGAGACCTTGTCTCAAAAAAAAATCTTGGGATTATTGGCATGAACTACTGTGCGTGGCTCAAATCAGCATATTTTACAAGGTCTAAATGGATATTATTTAGCTTGTCAGTCTAAAAGAAGGAACTAGGATAGAATATGGCTGTATGTTGGGGAAACTGGTTAAAATGACTGGAATCCGAGAATGGTAAATGACGAGCTTCAATATCACCCTTTTTTAAAAAAAAAAATATTGATTTATTTACCTATGTTATGGCTGGCTTGGCCTGCCCTGGGGGTGTGGCTGCAATTTGTGGTGGGGATTGAACCTCGGTCCCTGCGGTTGCCTAAGCAGGTGCTTTAGATCACTGAGCTATCTCGCAGACCTTACCCTTCTAACCTCCTGAATGGCATCTGTTTTAACAAGTTTGTGGAATTCCAGTGCTTCTAGTCCTCAGTACCTCTTCATGTAACTCACACTTACTTTTTAGACCCTGGATTTTCTCTCCCTTAAAGTTTACTAATGTAGGTTGTGTTTGAAACTTTTCTAGCACTGTCCCCCCTCCACCACCAAGGTCTATATTTGTACCCTGAGAGTTGTTTCCTATTAGAATGTCTGTGACTTATCATCAAATACAGAAATAACTTTTAGGGTGTGGCCCATGTGATAATGGTTGCCAGCTGCTATGAAGATGCTTTTATCATTTAAAAGGACTGATTAATACACCCTCAAGGCAACCTTCTTTACCCAGCCATTTTCTGAATAGAAAACACTGAGAGGGAGAAAATCATGCAACATTTTATAACTCCTTATAAAGGCCCAGAATGAGAATGGCTGTCCTACTGGAATAATGTCATTAAGGGGTATTATGATTAAGGTAAAACTAGCCCCTTGAATAGCAGAGTAAAAACTAAAAAACCCCCTCCAGTTCTGTCTGCATGTACACTGTAATTAAGCTGCCATTTATTGAATGAGTAGCTGGCTTGGCAGCTACATCCAGTGTTCATGCAACTTAGAGATATGGAGGAGGCTAGGCGTGGCAGCCCTGAGTGCCCAGCTAAGACACAGCTGATGGCCGTAGGGAGCCCCCGCATACTGTGAATGGAGAATAGAAAGAGCTGATAGGAACTTCTTTCTCTGGTCAGATTAAAACACAGACAGCAAAGGCTTGATGTTTTGTTTTCTTTGTAGAACACCAATGCCAATTTTGCCTGTCAGGGCAAATTCAATAATAATGAATAGCTGTTGATGAGCCACTCATTCTAGAATTGATTTTTTAATAAGCAAGGTAATAAATGAGAATTGACGTGCATTTAGGGATTTTTTTTTTTTAAGAGCCAAGTTCTAAAGTAATTTTCAGGGCCTCCTGTGTTCCTTAATCATCCAGCAGGTATGATGGAGGATGACTTAGCTTCAACATGGAGAATGTGGCAGCTGATATTAAAAAAAAAAAATCTTTCAGTGCTTCTCTGACTTAATAAGAGAAGTCTAAGTTGCCTAAGGAAATAGATAGGTCAGAGGAGTCCTAGTGAGGGAAAGGCTGTGAGCTTGGTTAAAGCCAACAGAAAGTCACCCAGATGAGTTGACCAGCTGGACAACTGGACTGGTTCCCGAGGCCAATGACTCTGGTGTTCCAGTTTGTAAATGTGAAGTGACTTTTGTACCACCCTCCCGGGGACATCTTCACAGCCGTGAGCCTGCTACCTACAGCAATCTTGCTGTCCCAAACCCCAGGTGAAATTTCAGAAACTGGCCCTCCCCCGGAGCTCTCCTGGAGAGGGTTCCAGAGTTATGAGGTTTCCCTGTGCCCAGTCATCAGCTCTCTGTTTAAATCAATCAGTGGAGCGTCACTTCTTTTTCTAGGTTGCCGTCCATGGTGATTGGCTCAGACTGAGTTGTTTTGGGAAATAGGAGTTTGGCTGAGCGTGAGTCAGCACTGCCCTGGGTAACCAGCCCTGCCCGGTTGCAGTCTTGCTTACCAAAGATAAGTCCCCAGGCGGCACCATTCACTGCCTGAAAGCTGCTGCCGTGGGCTCCTGAGATGACCTCATCTGAACGTGGCTCCAAGGACCTCAGACGCAGGAGCCGGCAGCAGCTTGCTGTCTACCGTGGCAATGTTTTGAAACAGGCAAAATCAGGTAACCCCAGACAGTTTTCTTGATTCTTTAGAGCAAATGGGGTAGAAACTGGGGAAATACATAGCCTTCTGAAGTGGCTTAGCGCCTTGTCAATTTGGACACCTTTAAAGCCAGCCCTTGCACTCTCTGAAAGGGTCTTAGAGAGGAAAAGTTTCCTTTCATTTTGTTTGGGATCTCAATGTGTCTTTGGGCTTAATTAGACCATTGATTGTGTAAACCTTTGAGAAGCAAAACATGTTAGAGCAACAGTGCTATCCATCTTTTGCTCTTGTTTGCTTTCCATGTCTTCTGAGAAACAACTGGGTTCTGCTAAGCCCTTGTGAATAGAAGAGAGCTGAACACGTTGGCTCACCTCCCTAGCCAGCCGTGAATACCACATTGTGGGCAATGCAAGCTGACCCATGAGTTGTGCCTGTCTTCCACTTTGAGGGATTGTGCAGACCCTCCCATAGTCCTGTTTCCAGCAGGCCTCTGCCCTGTCTCCGCTTTCCATTTCCACTCCAAATGTTCGAACTGTAGCGGAAGAGGCAGATTCTCCTGTGGCTAGGAATTGACCCCTTCAGAGATAGCTTCTCCTCAGTTACCTCCCAGGCTCTGTATTCGCTTTCACCTCAGACTTTGCGCCCGCAGCAAACCTTCTCTGAAGCGTCCCTCCCAGCTCACCTGGCCAGCTGATTTCAGCATAGAAGTCCTTTCTTTCACAGAGCTGCCGCATTTTACTAAGGCTGAATGCATACCCAGGAGAATCTGGCCTTTAGCCATAGGGTAGGGATATGGAAGCTGGGATGTGTTTTATTAGGACTGTGTCCATGGCACTTGGCACATGGGAAGTCCTCAGCAGGGGGAGGGAGGGGAAGAGCTTGTAACATGCTCTTATCAGTCTTTGGCATTTTGGTTCCCACCACGAGCATCTTCCTTGTGCTTTCCTTCAGACCACCTATACACTCCAAATCATCAAACCCAGTGTCCCAGTTTCAGCCTCCATCTTAGTAAGTCATACCTATCACTTCATACCATGGAACTATTTTTCCTCAGTGGTCCTCTTCATTTTTCTCCTGAGTTTCCAGAGTGTTCTTGAATTCTTTTTTTCACATTCTTTTTTTTAATGTCTTTTTGAGACAGACTCTCACCATGCAGATCAGGCTGGCCTTGAGCTCAATTTGTAGTCCAGGCTGGTGTCGAAGTTGGCAACAATCCTCCTGCCTCAACCTCCAGAGTGCTGGGGATTACAGGCATGCACCACCACCCCTGGCCAGTGAACACTTTGTTTAAAACAACCCAATGGCTTAAGATTTTGCTTGTGAATACTTTTAGGCAGAGCTTGTACTCTTCCAAGGTTACAGAAATTATTGCCATTCTCTTTGGCTGACTTTGCTTCTAGGAATTCGATGTTTGTAACTCCTGGTTCAGACCCTTATCAAAGGGGCTTCTGTCACTCCACAATAAATCTTTGTCCCTCCCATCTTGTCCATAATCATTGCCTTCCTAAGGTTACATCTAATGTTTATCTTCCTAAACGCTGCATCTAATGTTTCCATTGCAGATTCTCAGGTACCTTGTTTCCTATGTAGGGTGATTTGTAAAGCCCTCCCCATCTCACCCTGCCCTACCTGTTACTGGTCCTGTCATCTTGTCCCTGTTATTTCCTTTCCATCCCCACTGAACTCATTTGCCCATGTCTTTAGCACCCTGTGGCTTTTCTGATAGTTTCTCTTGCTGACCGATAAATTGCACATCTGCCCAGGGCTTGTTTCATATCTGAAGTCCCTTCTGACCTTCTCTTGTATTCTTCCTTATTTAAACTTCCTCAGCCCTGTCTCACTTCTGCTGGGCTATTTAGATCCTTGACTAAATTTGGTCCTTGGTTTAGAGCCCAGCACCCTCCGAGATAGTGGCTGAAGTGAGTTTCCAGGGTCAAAACAGTATTCACATGTCTTTATTGGTCTTTGAAACATTAAAAAGGTTAATTTAAATGCTCTCTTGTTAGGGAGATGTTTTGGGTTTCCCTTTGATGAACTTGAGCCCATGGCTGCATGTTCTGATTGTGTCACCTGAAACTGTCAGGTAACCAGTCTAAGTTAATTTGAGATTTAAAGGACTTGCTGAAATCTTGTCCCACTGTGTTACCTAACATTTTTATAGTGCTTTACAAGATTATTTCTGTGTCTCATTTGATACAGTAACTCTGTGTTGGGTAGGTCTTCTTATCCCTACTTTACCAGTGGCTTTAACGTCAGTTCTGTATGGAAGCGTGTATTCAGGTACACCTCAGAAAGAAAATATGTTCTTAGACTACACTAAGCAGCAGGTTAGATTCTTTGTAGTTATATATATCTGGTTCTACATAAATAGTGCTTTTTCTCAAAAGGCAAGTGCAAGCTGGGTGTGGTGGTACACATCTATTAATCTCAGCATTCTGGGAAGCTAAGACAAGAGAACTGCAAATTTGAACACCAGTTGGGCAACTTAATGTAGGCCCTGTCTCAAAATTTAACAAAGAGCTGGGGATATAACTTAGTGTGAAGGTACTGAGTTCAACTTCTAGTGCTGGGGGTACCAGAGACTTTGCCTTTCACAGGGCAATTTTATCATTAGGGTAGGAGGGAAAGATCCCAGAGCTTGCTTGATGTGTAGAAAGACACCAGCTATAGTAAGAGACCTTCACTGAAGCTAATGGCACACCACTCCAGCCTGCGTCTTGGGTGTCTCTTTTTATTGTGCTTCAAAAACACATCTTGCTGGGTGAGGTGGCGCATGCCTGTAATTCAGCACTGGGAAGGCTGAGGCAGGAGGATCACTGCAAGTTCAAGACCAGCCTGGGCTGCATAGTGAGCTCAAGGCCAGCCTGAACTGCATAGTGAGACCTTGTCTCAAAAAGACAAACAAAACAGCCTGACCTTTGTTTGCATGGGAGTGTCAAGGCTGGAAGATGAGTGAAAGGGGTCGACACAGGTGGGGTGAGCAGTGTTAGGCTTATAAAGGTTTCAGAGTTGGGTGTGGTGGCACACCCCTGTCATGCCAGCACTTAGGAGGCAGAAAGGCAGGGGTATCAGTGTGAGTTTGAGGCCAGCCTGGGACACAGACGGAGTTCAGAGCCAGCCTAAACTACGTAGAGAGACAGTATCTCAAAAGGGGAAAGAAAAAGGACAGAAAGGTTTCATAGGAATTCTAGCAGGGAATTCACTTCATGGAGTACCTGCTAACTTTTGTGGTGCTGCCATATTTTGGGGACTATGTGAAATCAGATTATAGGAAGAAATCTTTGTTACACACACATAATGGTCAATTTTGATCCCATCAATAATGTAAAATCAAAAAAAGTTAAGCAAAAAAGGACAGATTTGGCCTCAGGAAGCACAAGTTAGAGGGTAGCTTGATTATCATCTTGAAATACAGGAATAATTGCTAGGGGGATTTTGATTAAATATTCTTCATGAACTTCAAAGAATTCAAGGAGAAATGAGTTAAAATTGAAAGAGGGCTAATTTTGATGAAGACAAGAAGTTTTGATCATCAAAGCTGAGAAATATTTGAGCGACTGCTAAAGAAAGTTTGGAATTTTTGACTGTTGCAGTTACATATTATTGTGTAATAAACTACCCAAAAGCTTTTGGTGGCATAAATGACAACTTCTGTGTTTGCGTGTGTGTGTGTGCGCGCGCACGTGCATGTGTGTAATGGGGATTGAACCCAAGGCCCTCTCACTGAGCTATATCCCCAGCCCTTTCAGAGACAAGGTGTTGCTGAGCTGCTAAGTGACCCCAGCTGCGCTCGAGCTTCTGCTCCTTCTGCCTCAGCCTCCTAGGCAGGGGCTGCAACACCCAGCTACAATGACAGTCATTCATTGCTCATAATTGCTCTTGGTGACTCAGACACACTGATTTGTTCTATGTGATGGTAAGTGGGCTGAAGGGCTCATGGCTTCTCTCACACATCTGGGGACTTGGTGCTAGATTTTGTCAGGGGCATCTTGGCTCTCATCTATTACTCTAGATTAGGCTCCTTTTTTTTCTGTCTTTTTGAGGCAGGGTCTTGCTGTGCAGTTCAGGCTGGCCTTGAGCTTACTTTGTAGCCCAGGCTGGTCTTCAACTCCCAATGATCCTCCTGCCTCAGCCTCCCCAGTGCTGGGATTGCAGGTGTGCCCACCATGCCCAGCCAAGCCTCCTTTTATGTAATGGCTAGACCACAGTGAAAGCTGCTGGGTTTCTTTAGACACCGTCCTTGGAGTCACGCATTGTCACTTTTGCTCCATTCTTTTGGCCAGAATCACAGGTTCAAGTAGCAGGGACGTAGACTTCCTTATTGCAGGATAGAGGATCTTTTTTTGTTTTTTGTTACTGGGGACTGAACTCAGGACCTAGCGCTTGCTGGGCAGGTGTTTATACCACTGAGCTATCCTAGACCCTGAAGGGTAGAGAATCTTAAGTCACCTTGCAAAATGACATGCAGTTTGCTTGGAATTATTGCTGCCAACTTTGAAAGCAACTGATCACATTAGGCTTAGAGATTCTGTAAGAGAATAGTCAATACATATGTATTTATCAGATGGGTAGTTGGACATAGGATTTATAAATTTTCCTGTATATCAGTGTCACCTGGAAATTTTTACTGGCTTAGACTCCTAGGTACCAGACATGTGACTCAGCATCTCCTAAGGGTGTTGGCTCAGACAGGTCACTCTGTGTGCTTTCTCTCAGGTAACTACTAGTAAAATGAGTATAGGGGTGGGGACAGGTCCAGGGAGTATACCATATAAGGCAGAATGATAGTTGCCTGAGATAAGCCTGCTGGTTTCCTGCTTCCGGGACTTGGCTGACCCCTCTGCCTGGCATGCCCTTCCCTTGAGTCTCCTGCTGTAAGTTAGATCTCAATTCAGCCAGCACATTACTACAGCATTGTTTCTGGAGTCTTTCCTTCCTTATCTCATAATTTTACCACTTTTCTTTCATATTATTCTTTAGTCTATAATTAAATATTTATGTGATTGTTTGACTCATATGTAATAGACAAAAATGCGTCTACTTAGTTTCTTTGCTGTGTTCAACAGTGCTTACCTCATAAAAGGCACTCAGTATTTGTCAGATGAATAGGTGGTTGATTGAATGCCTGAGTGAAGTGATATTTGAATTCAATTTCAAAGGGTGATTAGGGTTTTGGACAGGTGGAACAAATGGATGAGATTCATTGTTGTGAAGTGGAAAATATGGCTGATATTGCTCATATAATTTTAGGTTGCAGGAACTGGTTTGAAAAGAAGTGGCAGGGTTTGGTTTTGAGTGTACATAGCATGCTCTAGGCATGAATATCTTAACACGCATTTAGAAGCGAGTTCCTGAAACTGAAAGGTGAGGCTGACGCCACATTTAGATTCATGAGTTAACGGATTACTGTGGAACCTGTTCTTTGAACAAATACGGTGAGTCGCCAGTGTGCCAGCAGCTGAGTTAGAGGAAAGGTCACGTGAGGGCTGACCACAAGAGCCCTCTTCCTGCCAAGGACTGGGCAGAGTGCTCCAGCTGGGAAGGGACTGGCAAAGGTGCAGGCCTGAGGGCAGTAACTACCTTATTATTTCTGAGGAACCGGAAGGAGACGGTGGGAGGGTAGAGTCAGGTCAGTGAGGAGGAGAGTCATGAAGTCATGAAGTGGAGACCTAGGAAAAGCCGTCCATTCCTCCGTCAGGTGCATGGTGACAGAGAGAAGGGACTGTCATAGGAGGAGTGGAGCTGACTTGTGTGATGGGGAGAGGAAGGCAGAGGACA
>PVKN010041342.1:0-10570 GCA_004027915.1 Capromys pilorides
CTGGTCTTTTAGATGTGTACTGCTTCCAATGTAAACTCAGTTACTGCTATACTCTCTCTCAAGTAAATGGTTGGTTAACAAAAAAGGGTATTAAGTGAGAGTAAGAGACTAGGCAAAATGCCACATGCTTGACAGGCTACAATTTTGTACATCCTTGGATTTCTAAATGTCTATGTAAAAATGTGTAAATGCTTTTATCATATTCTAAAGAGATTTATTAGAATATCAATGATTGACAGAAAATACCAGTTGCAAGATAAGTCTAAGATGTTTGATAGTCAGAAAGACAGTGATGTTAAGCTCAATTACCTATGTTATAGAGTAATAGTATCACGAAGCTTCTCTGCTGGAGGGTTGAGAATGTAAGTTAACAGACCAAAAATTGGAGAAAAAGAAGGGCTATGAGGATAGCCAACATTTTGGCCCTAGCCCTTCAAGGTCAGTGAACACTCAGGACATAAGAGAACCTGTGCTGTAATATCCTATAACTCAGAGGTTTCCCAAAATTTCTGTTCAAGGAGATTAAGGGACCTCAGAGGAAAGGGATAAATGAAGTATAGTGTGTCAAAGGAGAGTCACCTAGAGAGAAAACATTCTCTCAGGCTTTCAGAGAGCAAACTGGTCAAGCAATGGCTGTGACTTGTCCCGATGGCTGACACTGGCAACAGCTCTACAAAGCACTGTACACGATCCCAAAGTTAATCCTGAGGGAATTTGACCATGGAAGATACAAAAGATGAATGTTTTGTTATACAGGTCTTGCTTTAACTTGCCCTTGATCACCCAGCAGAAAAGCTTAATTATGAGGCATAAAATGCAGAGCTAGATTAGTATGATGAGCTGTAAGAGACTTATACCAACAGCCTTCAACATTGCCAATTTCAGCAGTAACCCACTACAATTATGGAACGTTGGGCTATGTATACAACTACTCCCTCTTTGTACAAAGAGAAGAAAAAAAATTTTTTTGGTTTTTTTCTTTTTTTCCTCCCCTACTAATATGGATTAGAAAATTTATCACATCTACACCCTGTGGTCTGTATAACTACTATGAGGACAACAATATTCAATGTATCAATTATTATGAATGCACTACTAACGTGTTTTGAAACTATCATATTGTTATTTCTTATTGAAAATAAAAAATAATAGTGATAAGTATATGATAGACACTCAGTAAACACAAGAGTGAGTGATTGTCCAATTTCTTTTCCATTAAAACAAAATTCCACAAAACCATAACCCAGTGCACTGAGTTGAACACTGGTGAATGCAGCAGGTAACACTGGCTGGCAGCTTTGTTCTTGTTTTTCTTCACCCAATATTGATACTTTTGGGAACATTTTCACAAGAAATCTAAGTTTTATGTACAACAGGAGAGATTTGGGTTATGCCATATTTTCTTCTCTTTTAGATGTATTGGAAAAGTTTGGATAGGAGGAAATTACAAGTATTTCAAGTGTCAAGATATACCTGACAACCACACCCCTGTCACCCACTGCACCTACTCAGTTCCCTTTGAGAGAAAAGCCATTCACTGACAATGCTTGAAAAAATTCAAATGACATGATAATCTTTCTGGATCCAGAAGCAGACAAGACCAAGAAAGACATTCTGGTCTTTTGTTTTTATGTCCATTAGTCAATGAGCTTGGTTGTTTACATACTCTAGCCAATGGAACAGGAATTGATTGTAATGATTCCAGGTACCACAGAATGAAGAGGGTACTGTCACCTGCTTTGCCATCATGGTGACTAGATACTGCCTGACTTCAGGATATTGCCTGCTTCAGGGGACCTGACCACCAGGGAGAAGTTTGACTTATCCCTTTGTCTTCACATCACTTGGTCAACATCCAAAATTCTAAGCAACAGCATCTGATTGGCTGTTGGATGGGCAAACTTTGGACACCAGCTATCTGCCCCCTGTTGCTTTATAATGGGAGATCCACAAAAAGAGGAAGTGCCCAGTGTAGAAAGGCTTGTATACTGCTTTGCAGCAGAAATGCCAGGCACCCACTACATTACAGCTCAGCAGTGTAGCATTAGTAGGCTCTGATAATACGTCATTTACAATCACAATTCTGGTGCTCTAACTGGGGCATATTTAGGACCAATGTGCATAGGCTTGTTAGGAAATCCCTTTCTAAATGCTGAAAAAAAAATTCTGCAAATTTAAATTATAATCACTAGTTTTCTAGTACTATATGCCATGGCAATTTTAAGGGTTGTGGTTGGACACTGGCATGTCACAAAATTCCTGCTGCCAACATAGATTGACCCAGGGGAACTTAACTTTTAACTCTTCATCAAGTCTCCATTCCTCTCCTAAGCCTGCCATTCATAGAGAGCAGAATGACCATAGGCTTACCTCCTTTCTAACTCAGTTACTATGGATTTCTAGGGACCTAAATCTAGAACATAGCCTCAGCTCCCCTGCAGAAGGACCATGGGAATGTACTATACATCCTCTAATTTACAGGAGGCTGGAGGTTCAGGAGTGGAAAATCAGGATCCATGCCAGGAGGGAAAACCCTTCTTGATCATTAATGGAGATCCTTGAGGCAATATGCAGAACTGAGATCTATAGAGGAGCTGGCTTGACTGCAGAAGACAAAAGCGAGGGGACAGATGGACACATGAGGTGAGGATCACAGCATGCTGTTTCTTCAGCTGAAAAAAACAGCACCAAAGAAAACAACAAATTTTAATAATTTCATTTTAAGGAATCTGATTCCGCAGTGTTGTGAGATAGTAAAAAACAAAGTGCTTTTCCTCTCCTCATGCAGCCAAACTGCCTTGACATCAGCTGTCTCGGGGATTGCTTCCCACACACCAGGCAACGCTGCACAGACACCAGCTCCATGCCCTCAAATTCAAATCAGTGCTGACACTGTCTACCTGGAGATGGCCTCAGAGCCCGCAGACTAAGGGCTCAGTCTCAGAAGCCTGCTATACCTGTGGATGCTAATTAAAAGGAGTGGACTGTCATCTGTTCCTCTGAAAAACAAGGTCCCTTCGTCTCCCTGCTTGAGTTCAACTAATTTACTGAAGTGTTCACAGGACTTAGGCAAACATTTCACACACTTGTTGTAAAGGCAAGCCTACAGATGTACAGCCAGATGGAAGAATTACATGAGGCTAGGTAGGTGAAGAGGCCCAGCGCTTCCACAGCCTCCAGAAATCTCCATGTGTCAAGCCATCAAGAGCTCACTGAACCCTGTCATTTGGGGATTTTATAGAGGCTTCATTACTTTAGTGTGACTTATTACATCATTGGCTATTACAGATGGACTCAAACTTCAGCCTCTCTCCCCTTCTGGATGTAGGGGTGGGCTTAGTGTTTCAACCTTTTACTGTCTTGGTTTTCCTGGTAATCAGTCCCCATCCCAGTTATCTCTTAGGAAATCTGATTAAGACAAATTATAAATTTCGTAATACTAAGCACAAATATATGTAAAGGTGTATATACAGGATTACTCACTAAAGCATTGTTAGCAACCATGAAGATACCAAAAATAACCACCCATCAATAGTTTATTACCACATACTTTGGTACATAATGCAACTAACAAAAAAATAGTGTGTAATAATGTTAATGCTGTTAGTAAGTTAAATGAGAAAAGTAAACAGCAGAAAATTCTGTATAGTATAAGTCTATACACATTTTAGCAGGAAATATACAAATAGGCTTGTGTACATATGGAAAATACTGAAAGGATAAGCTAGCAATTTGGAGAATTATTTGGAGAGGAGAGAGACCTTTACTTTCCACTTTGCATTCTATTTGACTGTTTCCAGTGAGCATATATTCTATTTATAAATAAAACAAATTAAAATGCTATAAAGTGAAAAATAGGGCTGGTGAGATAACCCAATGGACTATGCCTGCTTAGGCAAGTGCAGGGGCCGGCCCCGCCTCTGAGCAAGCTGAGCTGGCCAATGGGACCAGGCATGGTGGCACAAGTCTGTAATGCCAGTGCTGGGGAGGCTAAAAACAGGAGGATCACTAGGAGTCCAAGCTACATAGTGAGACCCTGCACCAAATACATAAAAAAGTGAATATAGGGCCGGCCTGATAGTTCAGTGGACTAAAGCACCTGCTTCAACAAAGCGCAGCAGCCAGTGTTCGATCCCCAGCATGTCGTGCTCGTCCCGCCCCTGGGTAGCGCTGAGACAGTGACTGAGACTGAGTGTGGTGGCTCATGCCTATAATCTCAGCACTTGAGAGGATGAACACAGGCAGATCACTCTGAGTCGGATCTGCGTAGTGAGACCCTGTACATCCTGCAGACCCTGTCTTAAATACAGAAAAGAAAAGTGAAATATAAAGGAATAAAACTGGTCAGTAACAAGTTGAAGTCAAAGGCCAAATTATATTGTAGAACAAGTCTGAAGCTGTAGGAAGGCAGGCTTCTGTCTACTAAGAGACTCAGACAGAAAACAGTCCCTGTCTCTTTTCTGATGGTGTCTCAGAGACTAGAATCAGTTGAGCTCTGGAGAGAACTCAGGTCTGCATTGAGCTACAGCCCCAGCATTCTCCCTCTCCCACCCCCACTCCCAATTTTTATTCTGAGATGGGTTCTTGCTAAATCTCCAAGTTCTTGGCTCAAATTTATAATATTCCTGCCTCCGTCTCCCAGAGTCTTCAATAATCACTCCATGCTCAGCAAAGGAGTGGTTCTTAGAAGCATGGGACCAGAGAGGGGCTGACTATGTGTGCTCCTGTGATATTGGTGACAGTGTTAGTGATGACAGTTACAAAGTCAGTGGCAGCTCATGTCAAACTGAAGTAGCCTCCAGAATAGAAAACATCTAAAAAGAGCACTCATGTTCCATCTAACTCTGGATTACAGAACATAGCCCCAAAGGGCATGTGCCGAAGCCTGAATGAAAAGAAGCATGTGGAGTAGGAGACCACTACCTGCACTTGCCTAAGCAGGCACAGTCCATTGAGCTATCTCACCGGCCCTATTTTTCACTTCATAGCATTTTAATTTATTTTATTTATAAATGGAATATATGCTCACTGGAAAACACCAGTTGTCAAAGGAGGAGCTCTTTCTAACTTCCCATTGAAGAGAATTCTACCCCCATAAGACACCATCATACCCAAGCTAGGGACAGACTGAAGCTGCATCAGCCAAGCTCGCTATGGCCTCAATTCTCCACTCCCACCCCATGACACTGATCCAACTTCCCAAAACTCCAAACGGGGGCTGTTTGCTGTCCCTGGGCTTCGAAGAGCTCATCCTAGTGTGGTCAGTGGTGGAAACCAGAAGGCCTGAGCCCTTTCCCCTCACATCCGGGCAATCAGTAAGGTCCTAACAGCAGTCTGGGAGCAAAAACTCTGTTTTTGTTCCTTCATCGCTTGGAAACTCCCCATTCAGTCTAGGAGTCTAAGGGCCCTGGAACAAGGCAGGGAGGCCTAAGCTATCCCAGGGTGGTGGGAAGCCAAGGCTGTCAGAGCTTTGGCTTTGAGGAGTAACCACCAAATCCCATCTGGGCTGCAGGCCCAAAGCCTCTGCATCGTTTCGTTCCCAGTGCTGTGCTCAGATGCACCCGTGGTGGCCCTGCTCTCAGGGTAGTTCCCACAACCACCAAGGCCAAAAGGTCTTTCCTAACTCTGTCCTCAGGAGTCTGGTCACTGTCTTTCCTGGTTTCCTCTTGGCACAAAATATCCCTTCGTGCATACACAGCGAAGGGCCCTTCCCCCGACTCCAAGGGGAGATTTCTCGGCCCAGCAGTACAGATTTCTGTGCCCAGCAGTGCAGGCCTAGCCCCGACGGGTTCTACTTGACCTCTGAGGCCCCGCTGCCAATATCCGGCCCCTTCCTGGCAGGGGTGCCTCCGGGTTCCACGACCCCAGCCACGGCCGCGCCCCCACCCCGCGCCCGCGCACGCACCAATGCCTGGGCTGCAGCTCAACGCTCGCCCGGCCGTGCGGCTCGAGACGGCGATAAGCGGGCGGCCCGGCCCTGCGCGGTGCCTGGCCGCTCGCTGGCTGCGGGGACAAGCGGCCGCGCCTGCCTCCGGCCTCGGGGACCGCGTGGGGTAGGTGGCTGGGGGGACCGGAAGGATGGCGAGGAAGTCGAAGCGGGTTTCCTGAGCTGAGAGATTACTTCCGTCTGGGCGCCGGCCTCTCTCTGGAGCCGGCTCGCCGCCGCTCGAAGGTGTTGCGTGGGACTCGGGGCGCCTGGCCACCGGAGCTCCCGGAGGGCTCGGGGGCCGTAGCGGACGCGCACGGCGGGGTCGCGGGCGCTAACTGGAGGTCCTTGCAGGCGGGATCGAGAGCCTTTCGGAAAGCCTGAGCCATGGTGGCCAAACAGCGGATCCGGATGGCTAACGAGAAGCACAGCAAAAACATCACCCAGAGGGGAAACGTAGCCAAAACGCTGGTGAGGAGGGGCGGCGCCGGCCGGCCGGGCGGACCGGCAGAACCCGCGGGCGGGCGGGTGGGTGGGCGCGGCCTTCCGGCGCCGGGAGGGGCGTGGGTGCTCTGCGCTGGGCCGGGGCGCGGAGTAGCCCCCCTTCGTGGGCGGAGTGGGCCCTGGTTGGCCGCGGCCCCTCTGGGAGTGGCTGCCCCCCCCCACACACACACACCTTGGAGGCTGGAAGCTCTTCCCAGGAGAATTAGAACAACGTCCTTCAGAAAACCAAAAAGTCACATCCCTGAGGGACAGTCAAGCCAATTGTGCATACACAGCGCCCAGAACCTGGTGGGTGTTAGAACGGTTGTTGAATGAATGCAGGAGTAGATGGGGCCACTTATCATCCCCCTCTGTAGACTCCGCCCCTGGCTTTACACATATCACACACCTGGTGAGGGTTTCTTCCCAACCTCTTTGTACTGGGCATGTGGGCGTGTGTGTGTGTGTGTGTGTGTGTGTGTGTGTGTGTGTGTGTGTACAGAGCTCGAAGCGAGGAGCGAGATTCTGACCCACATTTCCCTCTGTTGTCCTTTTCTGTTTTCCTATGAGATCTCCTTCAACATTGGACTAAAGTTTAAGCACAGCGTTGCTCATATTTACCCACTGAAATCAGGCTCAGGCTGATGGTCTAGCTATAGAGACCAGCTTACATTCTGTGTCCCCAGCTTAGAGCTTTGTAGGTAGAATTAAACATGTGCCATATGAACAGGGATTTCTTTTTGTAAAGCACATTGTCCTCATCAGAAAAATGCCAGCCCTGTGATTTTGAGCGTTGAGAGAGGCCTGAGACTTGCACTGCTGAGCGGAGTTGGTCTCCAAATCTATGAGCAAAGGGACGTGGAATCTATTACGCCGAACAGTTAACTAGAAGTCCAGCCAAAGCTTGAGGTTTGGCTAAAAAAGCTGGCAGATTCGATGAGGTAATTCATTTTAGCCAAAGAAATTCTATTGGTTTGATTAACGGAATAAAGAACTGCACCTGCAGTCACTATGCTAAGATTTTTGCAACAGTTGTGTTATGGCAGAGAAACTTTAGGTTCAAACTTTACCCAGGAGTTTTACGCACAGTTCTAAGTAAGTATTCATCCTTAAAATTCCTTCATTTGGGAATAGATCATTTAGTTGTGAATAGGGCAGCAAAATGCCAGTGTACTGTTGAATTGAAAGAATTTTTTATGTTGCTTACATTTCCCTTATTTTTTTAGTCAAAAAAAAAAATTGCTGCCTGTATTGATTTTAAGCAATATTTAATTGATATTAAAGATGCAGATTTATATTCCTAGGAGATCAATTCTTTCTTCTAACAGTGTCAAACCTATGTGGCTGTTTCTAACGTATTAAAGAACCCAAATTCAGTTGTTGACTGACCTCAGTTGACTAATTTGTGTGCAAAAGTAACAAATAAAACCCAACTTGCCAGGCTGTTGTGCCCATTAGCTGTGTAGACTCGTTGTCTGCCCTTCTAGCTTTTCACAGACTACTAGGAAATGTTTTGGTTCTAAATCAAATTATTGGCCCAAAAATGAGAAAAGAAAGCAGGAAAATTGAGAAAACTGTGTAAGTATCTAGTCACCTGCAATTCAACTCAACTCAAATTTCAGACCTACATTTAAATTACATTTAATGTATAAGATGAGTGCATTTAATAAGATCTGATATAACATAGGGTGGGCCCCTCCAAAAGTTACTGGTGCCAATGAGAGCTTTTAAATGGTCCAGTGAAATTTGTAATGAAAGGTTTCCCAACCAAGCCCCAATACATGCTTGTGAACTGGTTGAGCGTTTTGGTTAGCTTTATTTTAAATAGATCCAGAGCCAGAAAGACAAATGAAATTCCCTTTCAAAAAGAAAGTATAAATTCTAAATATCATTTTCCCATTTACTAGCCAAATATGATTATACTTCAAGAGAACTAACCTGGAAAAGACAATTTGCCCAGGATGAAATTCAGTCAATGGAAAAATATTTACAGATTTCAACTGAAAATTCAGACTACTTTTTCAGAAATCCATTTCTCCTTTAATGACTCAGTAGTTCATTATTAGCTAACAGTTTTGAAGTTAATAGTTTTCTTCCAGATAATACATTAAGGATAAAGAAATGGAATGATAATTTGTGATTATAAAGTATATAATCTTTTTATTGTGTAAAAAGAAATTTACTGACTCACTCAACTGGTATCACAGAGAAAGCCATCTCCTGTCATTTTGGAGTCCCAAGTTCTAAGTGAACCTTGTCATTTGCAGAATTGCTACTGTTTGTCTTTATCCTTTCAAGTAACAGTCAGGTTTCTATGAATTGTCCTGGTGGGCATTGCACTGCACATCCCTCCCATAAAAGTAACCCAAGGCTCTCAAAAAGAAATATATCCTATGTGGGTGTCTAAGGCAGTAAGACTGCAAATGCAAGGTCATCCTGGGCAGTTCAGTGAGATTCCATCTCAGAAAGAGAGACAGAGACAGAGACAGAGACAGATAGAGACAGAATGCTAGCTGGATATGAAGCTCAGTGGTAGAGTGCTTCTTGGGTCAATTCCTAGTGCAGGAAATTAAAAAAAAAAAATAAAGAAAGAAAAAGAAAATGCTGATATTATGGTCAGCCAAGTATTTGTAAGCTCTGAAAGTCCACTAGAATATTTCATCAAAAAGTTTTCATGTTATTTGCTCCAAATTCTACCTCCTGGTAATTTAGTTTTTTCCTACTGAAAAAATGCAGGACTCCTTTTGGAAACTGTACTAGAGCAAAGATTCATTTAAGGAATCCTGAATTCGGTTGTTGGCTTGCTGAAGATAGTGTTAGAATGAATTTTTTATGCAGCATGGGTATGATGGCAACAAAATTGATTTCTGGACAACTCTGATAAATTGTTGGAGAAGGGGGTGGAGAAGGGCAGATGTCATACTCTTTGGGGTAGTTTTGTTTAATATCTATTATTTACGTATTATTGAAGATTGATTTTGTCCTCTGGTCAAAAGCAGCAATCTGCTCTACTCTCAGTGCCTGCAACTTGCCAGCATGTAAATGGTGATGGATGGGAGCTTGTCAAGAACAGGGGAGTGAATGGCTTTACTCCTTAGAGTCCCTGCCCTGGACATTTGATGCTCCTCTAGTAAGAGAAATGCAACCCTAGCACCAATTAGGAAGTATTAATTTATTAATTAATTATTATTATTTTTTGCCAGCTCAGCCACCCTGAGGGTACTGAGATCAAACTGCAGTCCCCTGAACCTACCTAAGCTTGCCTAAGTAGGCACTTTAGACTGCTGAGCTATCTCGCCAGCCCTAGGAAGTATCAGTTAAAAGATAATAATAACTTACCTAAACCCAGACTTTACTTGACCTAAGCAGTTGTATTTTATGAAACTTGCATTCTTATTCATTCTTGAATGAGAAGTTAAGTTTAAGTTTTGTGGCAGTCTCTATTATACTCTGCTATCTAAAAAAGAAATAGTCCCTCCTCTGGTGGACTCTAGAGTCTCATGGAGAGACGACATTGAACACATTCTTACACGAGTAAATATAGAGCTATAAACTATAAAAAAATGCTGTCAAGAAAATTTACATGGCCATACAAATTACAAATGAATTCATTGGAGATTATTTTTTAAAAAGAAAGGGCCTATGAGATAGCACAGTGGACTACACACCTGCTTAGGCAAGCACAGGGACCGGGGGTCTGATCCCTGACACCACATGCCATGCTGGTTCTGCCCCCTGGGCACACTGAGCAAGTGGCCAAGTCAGGGTGTGGTGACACACACCTGTAATCCCAGCACTGTGAGACTGGGATTGAACTGCAGTCCCCTGCTCCTGCCTACTGCTGTGCTGTCTCACCGAGGAAAATAGGAAAATCACTACAAATCTGGGCTGTGTGTTGAGACCCTGCAGAAATAAAAAATAATAAAGGAAAGCTTTCTAGTACTGTAGCAGGTAAGCTGAGAACTAATAAACCACTGCTTAACATAGCAAGACCCTGAGTTCAGTCCCCAGTGCTACAAAAAAAAAAGATTGTTTTCAGATGAAAATCTACTTTTTATCTATGTGAATTTAATTCCATTTTATATAATAATGAGAATCAAAAGACAATTACATCTTTTTTGTTGAAAGTTTACTAAGAGTTGTTCAACATTTCAGAAAATT